>CM029388.1:10133713-10146978 GCA_017165825.1 Hepsetus odoe | reverse complement strand
CTCTCTCTCTCTCTCTCTCTCTCTCTCTCTCTCTCTCTCTCTCTCTCTCTCTCTCTGTCTGTCACTCTCTTTTTATTTGTCCTCTCGCTTTTTCTAATGTTGACATCCATATGGGTAAGGGACAGTTTTGGAGCAGTGAAGTGGGACACTATCTCTCAGTGACACACATAAATGAGCAGTGGATCATTAACCAAGAACTGTGGTTCTTTGATAAGAAGCAACTAGTAACAGACTTTTAGCACTAAAGCACTAGAGTTGAGAAAGATTCTTCAATCAGTGTCAAACAGGAAGAAAAGCAGGCTTTGGTAACAGTTAAACCTGCTGCTAGCACACGTGTGCACTGAATATTAAAGAGAATAGAAGATAAATTAAGACAGTTATGGAAATTCTTACGCAACTCGACCTTTCTTAGTATAATTGGACCATGATAAGTTGGTGACCTTAAATTTGGATGCAGTACAGGATAATTTATTTATAGCATCCCATTTTCATTTGTCATAGAGGTCACTAGCTATATTGTTTGCTCAACACAGAGACACTGTGTTTTATTCACTCTTAAAGCTTTGAACCTCCACTTGAAGAAAACATCTGCATTCTGTGCACCGGGCCTTTTTATACTGAAGAATGCTTACCAGGCTGAAGCTCATATAATCTGAGAGAATATACCTAATTTTAGAATTTCAGGTAACTGTAAATACCAAGGCAGCCTGCCTAATAATTCTTTCAACGAAAAAGAATTTTTAATATTGTCTCCTTGACCACACACCTCTCCCTGGTCCATGTATGCCTATTGGGCAGCTGTCAAAGAAATTCAATTCAGTTTTCTTTAGAGACAAATCAGAGACTATTCCATATCTCATCCCTTGATAATCTTTGGCCCTCCTGTTAGAAAATGGCTGCCACCTCTGGAGTCAGATAGCAAAGGATAAGAATAGCAACTACACAAACACAAGAAGTGGTGCTGGCTGCCATCAGAAAATTATACACAGTCATGTGGAAAATGATCTCCTGCAGAGATTGAGCTCAAAATGACCTCATTACCAAAGAGAAAATTGAAAGCTTTTATTTTTTACTAAAGCAATCACTCATGTTTCCTGGTATAATCAAGTAAAATGTGTTTTGGTTGTAACCCACAAGTCTGGTTCCCTAAAGAACGTTTCAGTGAAAGCATCTTTGAATTGTCTATTTTAATAGTTTTGTCCAAAGGGCTTTAGAGCTTTGCCATATAAGAACCCCGTTTGATCATTCAAACATTCCTTAAAGAATCATTTTTGTAAATTATATGTAAGAACCTTTTAAAAGTGTTAACAGCCTTCTCATAACATTAGGAGGCTACACTTTATGTACAAATTGGTCATTAGCTTCAGCGCGGCTTGATGGCGCATATGCTCCTGCATAAAGGGGAGCTCCCTGATTTTTTTATTTTTATAGATTTCATATAGAAAGATTCTGAGCGGTTTGATGTGCAGATTAGTCAGATTTGTTCACAGGGAAAATTGTAACTGGAATACCAAGGAAAAAGTGGTTACAACCTATCAATATCTGAAAAGCTATGTAGGTTTGCTGGTTGTTTTGGAAAGAGGATGAAGTGGCCATATTTCTGCTGCTGAAACTGCAACCCCTGGTTCCTGTCAGCACCACTGTAAAGACAGCTGAGTTACTAAGCTTTTCAGCGACACACCATTTCTCATTGCACCACAATAAAAGACACTTGTTTAACATCTCCATGACTGTATTATGCAGATTTATAAAAGTTATTTGGAATTACTATGAAGATTACACTTGCATCCCTATCAGATTACCAGTGTTAACTCCTTTTGCATGGTAGAGTTTAGGAACATACAAAGTTATTACCGGCGCCGTCCAGCTCACGTTGCCTCAGTCCAGTTTTCCAGCCATGTTACCCCAGATTGCCCCCTCCCTTCCTTTTCTTGGATCTCCCACCCCTGCTTCCTCCCCCCTTTGTTTCTCTCTTCCCTCTCTCACCCACCTCCTTAACTTGGTGCCTCATGTTCAAATATATTATATTTACAGTTTGAAATACATTGGAAACATACTTTTTCTGCAGGGGCCAAATCCTAAAATAGCTTTATGGCTTGGCTCAGAGCTGCAGGGTCAGTTTGCAAGCAGCTCCCTGCAACTCTGTGCTGAATTTTTGCCTTCCTAAAGCTTATCTAGAACCAGTGATGTGTTTTCCATGTGAATTGTATTCATGCACAAGATTAAATCTGGCAGCCTGTGTATATCAAAGTGCAAAGAATAGCAGAGCTATAAGTGAAGTGCGTTAGAAAGAGGTATTCTGGAAATAACTGCATTTAGTTTTGATTAGATTAGGAGCTGCCGCATTAAGATCACTGGGGAGTACAACAGCATGGGCTCCTGCTTGTAAGTGACCTGCCAATAAGGTCCATCCAGCTCATTCATGCGTTCTAACTGGTCGGCTCCAGTTCTGTTCTGTTCCGGGCTGCATTGTGGGGGTTTGTGTATGTTTTCCGCCTGTACTCTCTGTGGGCTGGCTTAGGCCTGAAATGGTCAGACTGAATTAGTCTGTTTGAGTACACACCAACTGTCACTGCTGCCAGTCTGTTTTCCCCCAATCTGAGCCTTCTATCTTTATGTAACATTGTTTTTAGTTCACCCCTTCAGCTCTTTTGTTTGCTCAGCTTTTCACCCTTTTTGTCCCCCTTTGTGCTGCTGGTGTGTGAACGTGTGTGATCTGCATAACAAGAAGCAGAAAATGTCCTGTCTTTTGTTGTCAACCCCTCAGTTCCTACCACAGAGTCTCTTCAACCCCGTTTTTAATTTCTGCTTTGCCTCTGCACTCATTTTTGCTTGTTGTTTTATTTTTTTAACATCAACTTGAACTTGAAACCAAAATCTGCATATCTACTTGAAATATGCCAAAATCTGCATATTTGCAGCCTAAAATAATGATTGCTGTTTACTGGCATTGCCAAATAAATGAATAGTGTCAAAAGAAGCACTTTATATATTCAAATGGGCAACTTTATAGAAAGAAATCTGCTTCTAACTATGATGTTTTTTCACATAGCTTGATTTTATTACAAATGATGTTTTCTTTATTTGTGCTAGTCCATTTTGAGTAGACCATAATATATGAATGTTTTGATCTTTTTCAATAATGCTTTGTATATATCATAATGCTTATGGATATATATGTATATATATATATATATATATATATATATATATATATATATATGTCATGTTTAAATGTAAATGTGCACACACCCTTGAAAATCTGGCAATAAGATGTTGCAAATCCATTAAAATCTCACACTTTCAGGTTAGAAAAGCATACACACAAACCATCGTCATGATGTAAAATAAAACCCGATTTATCGAACCAGGACATTTTCTTTTACTGTTCAGTGGTCCAGTTCTGAATCTCACATGCCAACTGTAAATGCTTTCAGCAGGGGACAGCATGGGAACTCTAACTGGTCTGCAGCTACGCAGTCCCTTATGGAGCAAGCTGCAACACTCTTTTGTGTTTTAAGTCATAGCCAGCTTTAACTCTTTCAGCAGTTTGTGCTACAACGGCTCTTCTGTGAGATTGGCCCAGACATGCTAACCTTTGCTCCCGCTGCTCATTAGTGAGTTATGTGTGCTCGTGACCCTGTCACAGGGTTCACCGATTGATCACTTTTGGAAGGTAGTATTTGAACACTGGAAAAACCTCAGAGCTGCTATTCTTGAGATGCTCTGACCTATTACAGTGACTAACAATGTAATGTCTATCCATCACAAACTGGTCCTTGCTGCAGATATCCTTATGCATGCCCATTTTTTGAGCTACCACACATCAAGCTCAAGCACTACTCGTTCACTTGTTGCCTAAAACATGCTACCTACTTATATTGCTACCCACTCCCTAAATAAAGCAACGTTAAGAAATGTATGTCATGTTTTATATGATCAAGCAACAACAATGCTACGTTTTCTGCCACATAATTGACATTAATTCCTTGATAGTTATATAGTTGACACAGTTATATAGTTTTGAAACAAGACCTCATATGACAGTACAAGCGGTTGTCCTGTCCTCATATGGCCAAAACATGCAAGGTATGTTTGCGTTTATCAGTTGGTGAGGCTACTTCAGCTTGAGTTGGCAGGGTTCTTCAAACCAGGGCACAGCCAAGCAATAATACAGTGTTTAACTTAAGGTTAGGTAACAATTACAGTGTACTGGTGCTGTAACAACAAAGATTATGTGCTTAACCTGAGATCATGGTCTGCAGGAGCACACTCTGAGTGAAACCACTGATCTGGGATCAGGGTTTCTCCTGCTATGAGACACTGAGTGTTGAAAAGCTTTACTGATTTAGACACTGTCAAATACCTTATCATTACAGGCTCTGTTTTTATGCTGATCTAAGAATAGTGTCATCCACTCAAATCTTAAAGGAATATTCCAACATTTTCAAAAGTACCTCTATGTGCTACATGAGTAACTTACAGCTGATTACCGCTGGCAAAACTTTAGCTCTTGAAATCCGATATATTTGCTCAGGTATGGATTTTCTGTATTTTAATGACTAAATCGGGAAACTGCTTTTCATGGCATTTGCTACAGATGAAGAAATCATTCACATTGCAAGCCTTATTGCTCAACTCAAATTTTTGGCTGAGATCTGATCTTATCTTGAAGGTTCACATTCATGCTTGGTCTGAATGTGTAAATGTCCTCAGCAGTAAAGCTATCATAAGGTAATGTAAAGCTTTTCAGATGTGTCTTTATTTTTTAACTGTAGATGCCATAAAATGAACTGAAGAGAAAGGAGAGCTTCTGTCAAATGGTTCTCTCATTGCTGCTTTTCCAGTGGTATGTTTTGGAGGGTAAATATAACTTGGTCCCTGTATTGACATTATACCCCTTTGAGTTTAGGGTACCACTGGAGACTGGGCTTTCCTCTGGTGTGACCAAACCTGGCTCTTTCTAATCAGTGAATAATTCATGTGGGCCATGATCCTAAACTACCAATAAACATCATGTTAGTTGCATGAAACCTTATCACATCTGCTCTTATCAGCTATCAGTTTTTCATAATTAGAGGAAAGTTGTTTGGTGTGTGTCTCTGTTATATGAGTTATTTGCTGCTTCTACACTGCATGCATGGAAGGAATATGTAATGTGTGCATGCTTAGTTAATAAAAAAAAATAATAATTTGATCTAATTGTTCTGTTTGAAATATCATGGCCACGAAGTTGTGTCCTACCTAGGTTAACATATGAAAGTGTCTCAATTCTGATGTGAAGTTCACATGTGTGTGTTCAAAGAGCTCTGAATCTGAAATCTGAGTAAAGCAGAAAACATCAGCTTCACACTCATTTGTGTCAACATAGTATTGTAAACATGGTTGTAAAATTTGATAGGCTGCTCTTTAAATGCTGTTTTCTACAAACTTTTTGCACGAAAACTGCCCCCGGCTGTTTGTGCAACTGCAGATGTTACTTCCAGCACAAGGTTGCCTGCCCTTTGACCTTTCTTTCAAACAGAATCTAGTGTGTAATGGTGTGGAGCTGAAACTGTCACAGCACTACAGAGGCATTGCGGTAATCAACAAATGTGTTGCTGGTGTGCCTGCTTTGTGTCAGCTAAAAAGCTGTTTTATATTCTCATTTAAAAAAAAGAAACCTTTTAAAAGAAATGTTGAAGCCTTTTGTATAGTGTATACTCTGCAGCTTACAAAGTAGAGCTGTCTTTATTTTGTATTTTGTTTATTTTACCTATTGCTCAGTAAAAAATTGTTACCTTTTCAATGAATCTGAAAATATCATGTGGAATTGTTTTGATGATACTACAGATTTTCATCTTGCCTACTGATCTCTGTAATTGTATCTCATCATGAGCTGATCAACTCATTTAAACACACACACACATTTACATACTTACATACACTTACATGCAGCATTTAGCAGACGCTCAGGGACAGGGACAGGGACAGTCCCCCCTGGAGACACTCAGGGTTAAGGGTCTTGCTCAGGGACCCAGTGGTGGTAGTGCCAGAGGTGGGATTCAAACCTGGGATCTCTTGAGCCATAGGTCCCTAGGCAAGTACCCTACCACTAGACCAACACACACACGCACACACAACTTTTTTAAAATTATTTGATCATTTTTATTTGATATCATCAGAATAATCACTAGAATACTTGAAAATAACAGAGCCCTAGTATCAAACAAAAGCCCTTATCATGTTATTGGAACTTGTGATGGTCACCTGTGATGATGCTTGTCCCTGGGAGCTTGGGAAATCTTAGCACAGAAAATACGCACTTTCAGTCAGTAATTAATAACCCATTCTGACGTGTTCAGTTTGATTATTAACAAAAACAGCTACATAAATAGTCCAGTAAACAAACTTACCCTTGAGAACAGATGCTTATGTAATCATACAATGTCAAAAAAGTCTTACTTTTTAGAAACATATGTAGGAACATTCAGTAAAAGTACCACTGAAAGGTCAAAGCATTCTACAGAAGAGTGTCGGAAGAGTGCGTTCAGAGCAGTAAATCAATAAATATTAGCTCTTTGTAATTCAAAGGCAAGTTACAGCTAAATGTATTATAATTTTATAAAATGATATGTTATTCATATATTATATTATATATATATATATATATGTAATATATTCATATTATTTCTAATATGTAGTTATATTATATGTAATATATTGTAATATATGTAATATATTCATATTATTTCTAATATGTAGTTATTTACTGGTATTGAACTATTATGCAACCGAGTTAATAGGTTGGCACTATTCATCTACAAAGGATCCATGCAATGAAAGTTAAACGGAAAAGTTAAAGTGGGCATCAAAAAAAAACCAAAAATTTCATTTAATCTACAGATAAAACAAACACATTTATATGCAATCAGTGTTTATGTGCTGAATTTAACATAGAAGGGGAAAAGAATAAAGTGTGAAAATATTATGGCACTTAATGGCATCACATTTGATGAAACGTGTAGAGAAACTCCATATTATAGTTTGTCCTTTGTACAGGATGTGCAACTTATTTTCTTTTAAAAAGTGAACATATAACTTGATGTGGGTGTTCAGACCTTTACATACAACTGTGTACTTAAAAAGAGGTCTGGTATTGAAAGCCTTAATTATAGCTCATTGGGGAAGATAACATCTTCTCATAATCCTCCATCATCCTGTAAAACAAGGAAAAGGGACAACAATGAATTATTTGACACATTAAAGGATTATTTGACACTTTAGTACCTGCAATTGCCAATAGTATAATTAGTGTAATAGTATAATAGAACAAATAGTATCGAGCTGTACAAGTAACTTTTTCTTAGTTACAGGTTAGGATTTTATCATTTTCTTCTGTTAACAAACAGAGCAACCACCATTGTTAAATGAACCAAAGTGTACCTGCAGATCCGAACTGCGCACGTGCAGAGACTGAAGAACGCCCGTTTGTATAACCATAAACTGAGGTAGTGTTTAATCTTCAACCCCTGATTGTCTTGGCATTGTGTCTAACACTTATCTGCCTCCCATGTCAAAATGCCCTTGAATTTATCACTGATAAATAAATGAATAAATCTCTTTGTAAGACCAATATACTGTGTCATAAAAGCTGCTGTAATGCTCACATCCTTGCTGTCCCTGCAGTCCCCACAGAAGCAGCCAATGCAGCCATTGATGACCTGGATGGCGAGGAGCACCACCTGCAGGAAGCCCAGTCCAAAGATTATGGAGAAAAGAACGATGTGCCAAAGGACTGCATTTTCCGGAAACACGCAGAGAGACCATGAAGACTCATTCACCAAGTAACTGCTGTTTCTGTAGAGGTCAAAAGAGGCAAGTTGTGGACAGCAGTCATTGGAAATGATGTATAAAGCTGTTAATCTGCCCACTAAGAACTTATTTGTCTAAATCTAATTTAAAGCAATGTACTGACATGTGAACACATCCAAAAATCTTATCTATGAACTCCAGTATTTACACTTTCCACCCAGTCTCTCCATCAGCTAACCAGTCCTCTATTACACTAAATTACATCTTGCAGTTGGAGTGTTGTGAGGGGTCAAGACCCATCATCTATATTTCTTTATATATTCTTCTAACTATAATATCAATAATTTAAAAATATGTTCTAGAAAAGGTTCTAGTTATTTGCAATGTGTAAATATAAAACTAAAAGTGTCAAGTTACTCACTGAATACTCACTATTACCCTCAGAATAAAATTCTCCCATGGGCAAATATCGACCTTGCATATTTGGGGCAAAAAAATGGAAAGTGATACAAAAATGGCTAAAAACTTGACAAAACGTGCAACAATCAGAAAAATATGAAAAAAAAAAGATCTGTGTTAAGCTGCAACAGTGACACTGAAGAGATAGACTCAATGGCTAGACTTCCATCTAGTGGCTATACAAAAAAACTACATTTCTCTGATAAGCAACTGTTATCTGAGGAGTGTATGGAGTAGCACCATAATTTAAGATTTTGTATTAAGCAAATTGTTAGAGAGATTTGCACATCTCACGAATGTAGTATGGGTGAGGAATTCAGGCACACATTAAACTAAAATAAAAAGTGAAATGTTTTTATGTGACTATTTTAAGGCTCCATTACCCTTCAGGTATGTTCTCAAAGGGGTACCCCCAGCTTTTATCGGCTACTTGGCATTTTGGTCCAATAGCCAATCCAGCAGAAGCAACGCTGGTGCCGTAAATCGCCCCAATCAGACCAAACGCAGAGGAGAACACGGAGTTCAGCATCTGGAGACACAATTGTAAGTCATTGCAACGAGTTATGTGTGAGTTCAACTAAATATCCCTACATTAACTTCAGTAATTGTCATAAGTTTGGGCTCTTTCATGTTTTCAAGTGAAAGGTGCATTTGGTGTGAAAAAAGCAGCAGAAGACAGTCTTTGTGCAAACTCTGTCACTCATTTACAAAATGTATTGATTTTGTGAATGTTCACAATCCAGACCGTACTACTTCTCATAAGCTTTTTACAACTATAGTGTAATATATATATATATTATATACAGTACTGTGCAAAAGTTTTAGGCAGGTGTGAAAAAATGCTGTAAACAAAGAACGCTTTCAGAAATATAAATAATGATTCTTTATTTTTATCTATTTACAAAATGCAAAGTGAGCGAACAAAAGAAAAATCTAAATCAAATCAATATTTGGTGTTACTACCTTTTGCCTTCAAACCAGCATCAGTTCTTCTAGGTACACTTGCATAAAGTCAGGGATTCTGTAGGATTATAGTCGGTGTCTGATCAACCAGTTTTACCAAACAGGTGCTGATGATCATCAGTGTCACACGGAGGTTGAAACACAGTCGTGTCTGGAACAACCGACCAGCCGAGTTCCTTCAAAAACTGTGTGCAAGTGTACCTAGAAGAACTGATGCTGTTTTGAAGGCAAAGGGTGGTCACACCAAATATTGATTTGATTTAGATTTCTCTTTTGTTCATTCACTGCATTTTGTAAATAGATCAAAATAAACAATCATTATTTATATTTTTGAAAGCGTTCTTTGTTTACAGCATTTTTTCACACCTGCCTAAAACTTTTGCACAGTTATGTATATATATGTATTTTTTTAACTTAAAGTCCTCTTCTTTCTCCACTGATTGCATATACTCCACAAGACTATGTGCACTCACACGGCAGCGGTTCCCACAGCAACCTTTCCCGCAGCAACCCTTGCCCCCGGCTCTGATAGCTGAACAGCTTGGACACAGCATCTGACGGACCAGAAATTATCGTTATACACAGGCATAAAACCCTTTACAGCATCAGTTATGGTGTGTGTTAATAATAGCAGTTTACACATTACCATAACAGCATGTCGGTGTGCACCAATTGGAGGATTTTTTATTCTTATCTAATCTTATTCTGTCATCCTGGGTTTCTGTTTTTGAGTGTTTCTTTCACATCAAAGTGCAAGGCTGATCTGGATATGGACGAAAATAGCCCACCGTAGCCAAGTGTGATCCGGGCCCACATCCACACAGCTAGATGCTTGTTCACATACATTTGTTCAAAACTGTTGAAAAGATTTGTTCCTCAAGGAACCTCTCCATGATATGGACATTCTTTTTACCTTTTACTCGATTGTTTTCATGCTCACTCACATTTACAAACATTTACGGCATTTAGCAGACGCTCTTAGCCAGAGTGACTTCCATGTCCTAATTACAGGGACAGTCCCCCTGGAGCAGCTCAGGGTTAAGGCTCAAGGACCCAGTGGTGGTAGTACCAGGTAGAACCAGGGACCTCTTGAGGCATAGGTCCATAGGCAAGTATCCTACCACTGGACCACCACCATCCCAAACATGGTTCATTAAAGATCCATTCAAGCTATCTTTAGGGTGAGGTTAGGGATATTGGTAATCACTACTTTATTTATAATAAACCTCCTAACTGTGTAATGTTGACTACACTGGATGTGTACTCATTAACTTCAGTTTAATGAAAGGGGACAGGGGTAGCCCTGCGATGGACTGGCAACATGCCCAGGGTGTGTCCCTGCCTTTTGCCCTGTAAGAGCTGGGATAGGCTCCAGTACCACCCGTGACAACAAAAGTAAGTGAGTGAGAGAGAGGGAAAGGGACTTTTTCAAATAAAAAGAGGGTTCTATGGAACAATGTTATAGAATAATTTTCGGTTCCCTAAAGAACTTGGTAAGTTTCTTCTAAGTTCTTTAAAGAGATCATAACATTTATTAATGTTAAGAATGTCTCCTTATTTTAGTGTTGTAAAATGAAAAGAAGTAACACAGAAGAGAGAGGGAGATAAATGACTGAACCATTACTCACAAACAGTCCTGCACCAAGCAATCCCCCCATGAGCCAGACCTGTGTCGATATCTGATTGGTCTCCAGACGCTCGCCATTAGGGAAGAACAGCAGCACATTTGCTATCATACATGCAAACGCTGTGGGCAGTAGGATCAGTCCCACTAACCGCGCACACTTTCCTGTACAGCACATCTTTCTCAGGTTTCTTTTGAAAATATATGTATATAATCAAAGACCCAAAATTCCACAGCTTAACTTCAGTACCCCAGATATGGAGCTACGCAGAACTGCTCTTAGTGTGGCAGCTTCTCACAGGCACATCGGTGGCAATCTGACTGAAACTATCGGATGCCCTTTGAAACCAACTGCTGTTTACTGCTCCCCTATCAGTGCCATTTATGGGAAGTTAAAACAATGTTGAGTGTGTGTTTGTGTGTGTGTGTGTGTGTGTGTGTGTGTGTGTGTGTGCAATGGGAGGGACTGAGATGAGCTTGATGCTAAATGTAATATAGCTGAATGGTGAATATAGCTGAACGGTCATTTAAAGGTGTGACGGGAGAAAGGTTTCCTGGTTGGAGATCACAGGCCAATTATGCTACAAGAATAGATTCCTGAAAATTAATCTGACCTTTATGCGTTCAATGTATTTATATAATACCTTTTACATTAAAACTAGTACTTTTTCAAACCTTAATGGAACATAGTTTACCAATTTCATCTTTTTGCAGCATATAGTGAGCCATTTTTTTTATACATTGGGAAATGAGAGACTTTTTACAGAGTGTAGGTTAGCAATTCGAGTCTTATTCTTGTACTACTGCATCAAACATTTGGAAGCTCAAGAATAACTATAAAATTTTTAAATGACAGAAATTACAGATTTTTTGTCTACAGAGTAAGTGTGGGGTGTGTGTGACAGTACAAGCACGAGAGTTAAACCGTGGCTATGAAAATAAGTTTTGAGATTTAAAATGAATAATAAATACAAATGCATAATACTGATACTTCAGAGCAACAAGAACACATTTATGGTGATGATGACGATTATTTTTATTATTTGAAGTAGCAGTAGCAGTATTCAGTTTGTTATTGATGGAGATGTCTATTCCACTATCATTTAAAAATTAATTTCTAAGTGTTTGCATCAGAATGTCATTCAGAAATGTTCTTATATTCTCTCCCCATGAAGGCATATCCAATAGTATAAATCCACACTCTCCTTCTCTAATCTTTCTTTATCAGTTCTGCAGAAAAACAGCTTCATCAGCAATTGCATCAAATCAGACAACAACTAGCCAATATTTTGGCTGAACAAAACTGCTTAAAAGTCAATGGAAAGAAGCTTTGTTTTGGCCTCCTTGTATGAGGGTGTAACCTCATGTGAAATCGATGAGTTGAGCTGAACTGAATTGGGGGAACTTTGGTTAAAGGAGTCTAAACTGTATCTGTGCATGAACACCGCCTGGAGTAAATATCCCTTTATTGATATGAATTTCTTATGATAGAGTTCCCATGTTTAAATGAGGACAGGTTTTTTTTGCTTTTAACAGAGCACCTGCATCATGTGTAATACATGTGCTCTTAACTCCATATAAGATCTTATTTATTGATTACTTTTTTCACAGCACAACTCTCTGGGCACAGATTTATTTTACTTTATTTATTTATTTATTTTGTGGCTAGTACATTCAAGTAACCAACCAACCTTCACTAGAACGTGATGTACTTGTAATTCCAAACTCACAAGTGGGATGTGAAATCTCCAACCAGCACGCGCAGGTAGTTATAGTCCCTAAAAAGTAAGTCTGGGGTTTGCCCCTGGTTAGTGTGTCTGCCCTAGGATGGACTGGTGATCTGTCCAGGGTCTTTTTCCGTGTGAATCCTCATGCTATCCATTTCTGCCTCCTTGGTCCCTTGTTTCAGCATAATAATGTTTTGTGTCTGCAATTATGGTTCTAATACCTGATTTGCCCCCAAACTGGGTAGAATGATTTTTGGAATTGGCAGAAGGAATAGGGGCTCTCTCTGTTCTTGCAGCAGTGCACCAGTGGTTAGGGAATAGGCTCCAAAGTCGGAAGATTGTGGGTTTGAGTCCAAGATCAGTAGGTTGCCATGATGTACCCTTGAGAAAGGGACCATCCCCATTACTGCTCCCCGGATGTTGGATGCTCCCCTGCTCCACTGTATATGGGTTAAATCCAGAGAATGCATTTAGCTGTGATGCTGTGGTGTCTTCACAATGACAAATAGTCACTTTCACTCCATTTTCTTAGTGCCATTTTATTCTTGGGGCAGCGGTGAAAAGTGAAAAAAGTGAAAGTGACTACCCTTGTCATTGCGAGGTCACGGCACAGCACACATGAACCACAACGAAATTGGACCTCTGCATTTTACCCATGCACACTCAAACCCGTGCAGCAGTGGGCAGCTATTGAAAGC
>CM029388.1:10090751-10133705 GCA_017165825.1 Hepsetus odoe | reverse complement strand
CACACTCAAACCCGTGCAGCAGTGGGCAGCTATTGAAAGCGCCCGGGGAGCAGTGATGGGGACGGTACCTTGCTCAAGGGTACCTCAGGGCAACCTATTGGGAAGGGGTTCGAACCCCAGATCCTCCGATCATGCAGCTAACGCCCTAACCGCTAGGCCACTGCTGCCCAGAGAGAGTGGCCTAGTGGTTAGAGAAAAGAGAGAAAAGGTCCCATAATCAGAAGGTTGTGGGTTTGATTCCCAGCCCAGCAGTCAACAGACTAGCTACCCTGAGGTACCCTGAGCAAGATACCATCCCCATCACTGCTCCTCAGGAGCCAGATATCCCCATCACTGCTCCTCAGGAGCCGGATATCCCCATCACTGCTACCCTGGCGCCCCCTGCTCCACAGTGTGTGTGTGGTTAATTGAGTTGGGGTGAATGTTGCGTGTTCCATTCAGTGCAATGAGCAAATACCATCTCCCACCTCTGTGAATGGTGCACTGAGGCTCACACACTGAGTAAAGTCAGTCACTCACTAACTCATTTTCTGAGCTGCTTGTCCTAATTAGGGCCACAGAGGGTATGACAGGTTGCCAGCTCATTGCAGGAGACACACACACACACACACACACAGGGAGGATCTCCAGTCCATCTGCTGTCCATGTATTTGGACAGTGGGAGAAAATCCACACCAGAAAGGACCTGGACGACCCTGCCTGGAAATAGAGTACAGCCATTTTACTCCCAACAACTTATTGGTTACCAGGTTGGCTTATTACTGCCATCTAGTGAGACTAATTTTCCACTGCACATACCATTACATCGCTTTATTGAAATAAAGATTTGCATGAGTTAGCTTTGTACATAAAGATTGTTAATAATGTTTCAAGTCATTTTTGACCTTCTATCAAAATAATAAAACTAATAAATATTTTCCAGTAATTAAAATTTTGCTGATTTGAAGTAAAAGTGATTATTAGTCAATGTGAAATACAATGTGAGCCACGACGAAAAACAAACACTGCTTTTCACCCATACACATTGTGTAGCAGGAGGCAGCTATTAAGCACCCGGGGAGCAGTGATGGCAATGGTACCTTGCTCAAGGGTACCTCAGGGCAACCTACTGATCTGGGATTTTCAGATGGGACCTTCAGATCCTGGGGCCTAGTCCCTAACCATTAAGCCACCACTGCCCCCTTTTATATGAACAGAAAGAACACAAAGATCATATAATTTGTTTGTATTCCTTTTATTTGAGTATAAAATTATATGAACAAAGCACACAAAAGTCTATACAATGAAAGCTTTTAATCAATTTATATGGTCACATCTTGTGGTAGAGAATAAAATGTGTTTCATCATTTTGTAGGTTCTTTTTCTTGAGGTTAGAAATGCATACAAGATACAGTGTAAGTAGTCCAGTTCTTGTCTCATCAAACAATCCAGTGTTCTTTTAAGATAAATGTTGAAATAAATGTTTTAAAATAAATGTCATGAAGATGACTTTAAATATTGACATATGCATTTTTGAAGTTGTAGCTGATTTCTCAGTGTCCTCCTCCTACTGTGAACCATTGCTTTTAGTGTAAGGAGAATAAAATGATATATCCAAATATGGATGCAGCTTTGAGCAACTCTGTGTTGCTCCTTTTGATCATGTCATATAAGTATTTTAGGGAAATATTTACAGATTTGAAAGTTTGGAAGTGTGTAATATTGAGCACTTTTAATATTTAACATTTCTTTTGGGCATGTTTTGCCTCGTTTTACTATTTTACTCTACACTGGGTACAAAAAACAGTTGCATTAGAAGAATTCAAACTTGTTGAGACCTTACATCAAGCCAGCCTCTCATACCCACACCTTTCCTTTACCACCTTCTTTGTGTCCCCGATCACCACAGCAGCCTCCACCCAGGCCGCGGTGCTGCGTGGCAGGCAGGTTCTTGTAGACGGCGCGGCTGTATGGAATGAAGCAAAGGCCCAGCTGGAGGTGACGGGCCAGCCTGCAATATGCAGCCAGTGCCAGGACCAGCAATGGAGTGACGAGCAGGAAGCCCACCACTAAGAGGGCCACGCAGCCTCCATCAGTGAGAAGGTCTGAGCAGTACGCAGAAGTGCCATGTGGACGCACCTAAGGGAGGAACAAAGTCTTTGGTCAGTTAATTAGCAGTAAATGCAAAGAAACACAAAGAAGCACAGAGAAAAATACAGCACATTACCAATTTAGTCAGATTGAAATATTTTATAGAACAGATTATGGATACATATTATGAGCTACAAGAAACTCCAGTGTAAAAGTTGGCAACATAAGGTGAGTGAACTGCTGTTTGTTCATTCATTGGTTTATTTATATATTTATTTATACATATCTTTGCTAGATATGTGAAAGAGAAGCTGCAGTTATACCTCCCTGTGTCTTATAGGTATTTGCTATTTAATATTTTGCTGCCAGCTTTACATTGTTCATGACTTTGTAACATCACAGAGGAATGTGCTGTTGAAGTGAAGACAGATGAGGAGCCGACAAGTGGGGTCTAGAAGGTTTGCTGCACCGTTACATGGATACTGTCACACATGCCCTGCAAAAGTGTCACTCTGGGAAGGTTTGGCCATCATTATGCCTTTCTTCAAAGCTTATGGAGTTTATTTTGCTACTCAAATGACCAGGTTTTACATTCTCTTGGGCTCTTTTTTCTTTTTTTTTAATGTAAACTGTCAGTTAAAGATAAAACACTCTTTCTAGCTGTGTGAGAAAGTTCAGTTTTAAAGCTGAGGCAAAAGGAAAGAGAAAACATGATTAGTCTCCTCCACATTCCAGTGGTATTCTCCTGTGAAGGGAGAGAGTGGAAAAGAAAGGGAAGGGGGAGAAAAGGAGAGGAGGCTAAGAAGGAGTAAACGGAGACGGGGTAGGAGGTGAGCTGATAAGGCTTACACAAGCCCATCTGTGTTTGCTTTCTAACTCCTTCGGAGCTGTAGCCATGAATCCTTTCGATAGGACATCTGGTTTAGATAAATCAGGCTTTTTTACGATCCCTTATGCCTTTGTAGCAACTGTTCAGTTCTTCAACTCCATCTGATCTGTTCTATGGTTTCTCTGCGCTGCCTTAGCCTCACAGGAAGTTATATTTCATGCCTTGTATAATATTAATGCCTTATTTTGCATGTTAACAGTTAATGGGTGAGTCCAGTTGACTGCACACCTTGAACACACTAGAATCAATTAAGTGAGAAGCCTAAGGATGAAATGTACTTAATACTCTTTAATGATCAAGATCCTGAATTAACCGTGTTTCACAATTTTTCTTGTTTAACAAAGACCTTTAAGAGAACTCACTGGTGGCCTACTTTTCACTCTCTATCTCTGCCTCCTTTTGTTTAGAGCTATTCTTTTTAGTTAATCCTTCAGTAAGCTGATGTCTTAAGAACACTAATTGGTCAGAATAGTCAGGGAACCACCATAAGTGTATGAGTATCCTCAATTCAGACACGCTGACCCAAACTAACCTAAAGGGGCATTGAGGTCACGAAACAATGCTGTGGTTTGTTTATCTACATTACAGATGTAATATGAATTGCTTTGTGGGTTAATGTTAGTTTACACGATCAGATCTTCAACTATGATAATAAACAGAATGAAGATCAAATGATCAACTTTTGGAGGAAAGATATCAACTAAGAGAATGTGAGCAGTCTGTAAGTAATCTCTCCTGTCTGCTCACACCCTTTTGTGTGTGCATGTGTGAGAGTAGGACCCCTGAAGAGTCGGAGGACAGGCTTTCCATGGTTGACGTCAGCGCTCCTGACCTGACCTTTTTAATTCTCCCTCTAAAACATTTGAGAAATGCCCAAGATTAAGAGATTATACCTGAAATCAAAGGGAGAAAGACTAAACACCCTCCTGATCTCTTGGTTAAAATTTTTGTCCTAATTATTGTTTATAAAACTAAATGCCAGTAGTGTCTTAATTCAACTGCCCCTTAAACTAATACGCTCTTGTACTTACAGTAGAGTGGCAGAGAAATCCGAACACCACCATGACTATGGCAGGAGTTAGTATCAGGCCGAATACCAGGCCGGCCAGGCATGCATTAATGGCAGCTATCACCAAATTCTGTGCTGTCACCAGCACTGAACAAGCCCAGCAGTCCAGAGACCCCCTCAGCTCTAAGGGAGCCTCACTTCCTCCAGCATCTGCGGTGGAGTATGGGGGGGGTACCACCACCCCTGATCCGCTGATGGGAGTCCCAGCTGGGGCTGTGGAGGCCAGGGAGTTGCTATGCTGGAGATGTGTCTGCTGATGGTGATGAATGTGGTTATGGGGAGGGAGCTCCTCAGACAAATCCAGAACTTGGTGATGAGCTCCCTTTTCTAGAGTGCCGTTCAGACTCATGGTGACCTGGACAGAGGGAATTTGTTGCAGATTACCTTTTAATTTATTAACACAGTATGACACGTTTGGTAAAATGGAAACTGCTGGTGTTAACCATTGATATAGAAAAGATCAAAACAGCAAAATTAACTGACGTGCACCTTCTCATTATACATGTTGTACAGGGATGGACTGAGGAAGTGGAAAAATGGGGTGCCGGTGGTCTAGTGGTAGGGTACTTGCCTGTGGACCTCTGGATCAAGAGGTCCCAGGTTCAAATCCCACCTCTAGCACTACCACCACTGGGTCCCTGAGCAAGTTGCTCCAGGGGGACTGTCCCTGTAATTAGGACATGGAAGTTGCTCTGGATAAGAGCGTCTGCTAAATGCTGTAAATGTAAAAACAGTTTTATGAATAGGCAACCTGTGCCTTCACTGCAGTACCTCATAAACAGGGCAAAGAGTGAACGTAATTTGAATAAACACATCATTTAGTCATGCGCCAAGCATCGTGCATGTGTGGTGACCGTGTTTGGGTAGTTTGTTATATTGTGGAAACCAGGAGAAGTCATGCACCAGTGGGTTACAAAAATCTATAGACATATTTAGAAAACTTAGAAAAAGAAAAATTTGAAAAACACTAAAAAGTTTGAGTGTTAGTTGCCACTCTGCATCCTTTCCCAAGGGTAAATGTGTTGTGTAATATTTTTGCATATGGCTCCAAACCAGAGGGGTTCATAGCAGGGCAGATCTCTTATCACTAAGAAGCCAAACTTGTCTGATCTCTTAATTAGTCCTTTTATCAGATGCCTGTTATCTGAAGGCTGATTGGCCCTGTGCACCGGAAACCAATTGCTATTTGACTGTGTTCTAAACTTGGTTGATAAGGTGCAGTGATGAAAAGGGTGGATGCAGATGGTGTGTGGACTTCATATTGTTGAGTTTTTTGGGGTTTTTTTTGCCAGCCCTATACTTCTACAGCTCCTATACTACTGTTCTGATGTTTGTAGACATTTCTGGCAAAACAGCCTCTCCTTTCCACAGAGATCAGTTATGGGCAAAGGATCTGCTGGTGTAATAAAAATTCTCCTGCTGTACGATTGTGAACATGTGACCACTCACACACGTTATGTACTTTATCCAAGCCGTAAACACGTAACTACTGTGTGCATAAACAGCAAGGGCTAGTGTTATTTTCCTTTTATGAGGTGTAAGGTAGGAGAGTTAGGGGCCAAATCTGCATTAAGAACTTCTTCCACCCACATCAAATCATCACTGCTGTTTTCACCATCCAGGGAACCAGACATATTTTTCTTTTTCATTACTAAGATTTCACCTGATTTGTAAGAGGTTTAATTAGATGGGGAAAGAGGTTTTCTTCTGTATACTTTGATTTTCAGAGAACAGTGATTCTAGGCCTGTGAAGTGGTTTCCACAGCTTTCCAAACATTAGATCAAAGATATTGTTGAGTATAGAACATTATTTTACCAGTTATTAGGATAACTTTAATACAAGCAATAACACTTTAAATATTTAATTGCATGTTTCCTGAGTATTTTTCTTCTCACAATAATGGGTCGTAAGTCTTTTGAAGCTGAATGTTACATTATGTATTGTCATTTTAGGCTTAATATTTTAGTTTGATCCCTTTGAGAAAGGCTTAATCTGCTTTTGGGAATTTGCCCCCTAAGTGCCCCTTTTGGTCTGGTAGACTGAATATCCCACATTCCTTGGGAACTAAATCAGATAGGTGGCCGTCATCTGCACTTCGTCATGGTCCTCCTCCTCTAGTACTCACCGTGTGGAGTGGAGCCTGGTAGTTCTCCTCCAGCTCTGGCAGCAGATTCCTCCTTTGAAGTACTTTCTGTGATTAAATCCTTGTTTGCTCCCCGTATGCAGCAGCTTAATATTAGCAGCAACCTCTGCAAATGTTCATACTTGGAGTTTGGATGTCTCCTTGGTAGAATTTCTTTCAAAAGCTTTCTTTCCCTTGGTTGTCCAGTATATACAGTTCTTGTTTTTGTCTGGATTGTAATTTCAGGAGCTATGGATCAGTCTCTTTTGAAAACCTCTCTTGCTGTTACCTCTTCGCATTAGTCCTTACTCTGATTACTGGGGGCTCTCTTCTGGGTAGACTGAGCTGAAAGTGGTCAGTTAGGCAGATATACAGATGCCTTTCTTTACCCCCAGCTTCCCCTCCCTGTGAGGCCACCTCCCCTCCTTCTCTGAGTGATAGCCTGTGGAGTGTCTGGGGAAAGAGTGTTTATTTAAAGAGCTCAGAGAAAGCCTTTAAAACACTGATGGAGTTGTAGAGTGAAATGAACCTACATTTATATTACATTACATTTACATTACATTTGCAGCATTTAGCGGATGCTCTTATCCAGAGCGACTTACATCTCATGATTTATATGTAAACTACAGGTCAGGTCAGATTAAAAACAAACAAACAATGCACTGCCTTTTCAAAGTTTTATTACCAGAACAAAGACATCCTTGAAAGAAACGTGAATGCGATACATTTTCAGCATATTATAGTCTGCGGCAACACAATATTTAGTCACAAAGACATCAGAAGTAGGGATATATATATATATATATATATATATAGTATATATATATATAAATACTAGGCCCCAGGATTGGAAGGATGTGGGTTCGAATTCCAGACTAGTAGGTTGCCCTGAGGTACCCTTGAGCAAGGTACCATCCCCATCACTGCTCCCCGGGTGCTTTCAATATCTGCCCCCTGCTGTACGTGTGTGTTTGGGTTAAATGCAGAGGCTGCACTTTGTTGTGGTTCACTGTGTGCTGTGCTGTGTTTCCCAATGACAACTTATCACTTTCATATAGATAGATATGAAAGTTTGTGCTTCTTGATGTTTTTTTTTTCTGGGTAGATACCTTTTTCTATACTGTCTACCCTAGAACATTTGCCAGTGTTTAATAGCACTTCATGGTCTAAGACTTTTTTCAGAAAATCAAACATGAGTATCTTAATCCTCCTAAGCATTCCTTCTGTCAAGCTTAGTAAAAATTAGCTTTAAGAGAACGTTCCATAACATCTCACAGCCCCGGGGTTCTGAGCGTTTTTAGTATCATTTATTTATTTATTTTTGGAAAAGGGATCACTTCTGTATCTGTGATGTGCCATGGGTCATTTATAGGTCAGAAATCTTCAGAATAGATGCATATCCTGCATGAGCAGCAGATCAACCGAAGATGTGAATCAGTTCTGGAAAGGCGGTGCAGGATTTTGCTTTAATGATGAAAAGCGTATCTGAGACACAGAAGGAGTGGTCAAACATGAGAAGAGTAAAGAAATGGGAGAGAAGGGGGTGGGATGTTTCTTAGCAGATAAGAAATTCCGTCTGAGGTGAAGATCATAGGCAAGTAATTAAGTTTGGCCAGATTACATTTTTCCCCTCTTTCCTTGTTCTGCTTATGTTTGTTTATGTTCTGTCCATCAGTAGGCATTGATCCAAGATATTATTTCTCAGATAGCAGGGCATCAGAGAAAGAGGATGCGGTGACGAGGAGACCAGAAGGCATCAAAGGAGTCTGACGTAAGGGGAATACCTTGTGAGTTTGTTTTGCACACAGCTTTCATTTTCTGGACACTAGGTGTAAGTAGGTGGGAAACAAAATGTTCCTTTGCACAAACCTGTTTCTTTTACTTTCTTCTCTAATGTAGCTGGTTCTCCTGATTAGATTAGGAAATGCATAAAAATATCAGATAATGCCAATGCTGACTGGCATTGGAGACTTTTTACCAGCTATGTGTTAAGAGTGGAATGGTTGTGAGTCTGGACATTTTTTATTGGATCCATCAGTCGGAGCCATGGATCTGGCAATGCTGTAGGCGATGAATGAGCTGTGCACTGGTATCTGGTATCAAGAAAGCAGCAAATCCTTTAAGTCATTTCAAATATTTTGATTGTTAGATTTGTTTGAATAGGATTTTGTCTTCATCACTAGGCACGTAGCTCCAAATTTGGTGTAACTACAGACATTAAGCACCTCACAGTCTCTTCAATAACATTTAGCCGACAGGCAGGTTTCATGTGCTAACTCTAAAAGTTATGAGAATGACACAAATATTAATTCTAGCAAAGTTTGCAGCCTCAGTTTTTATGATGGCAATTTGCATAAAGAGTGATCAGATTAATTGCAAAAGTCCCTCTTTGCCCAGAAAATGAACTTAAAACCAAAAATCCCTTTCCCACTGCATTTCAGCCCTGCTACAAAAGGACCTGCTGACATAATTTCACTGGTCCTCCCCACCATGTGTGCCATGTGGCAGTATGTATACTAAAATTGGAACGATACAGAGAAGATTAGGGGTGGCCTAGTGGTTAGGGAGTGGCCCCGGATTGGAAGATTGTGAGTTCGAGATTCCCTCACCAGTAGGTTGCCCTAGGTACCCTTGAGCAAGGTACCGTCTCTGTCACTGCACGTGTGTGTATGGGTGAAACGCAGAGGTTGAGCTTCGTTGTGTTGCGTTTCACAATGACAAGGATAGTCACTTTCACTTAACACAGGTGAGAGTGTTGAAGAGGTCAAGGCTGGAGATCACTCTGTCATGTTGATTGAGTTAGAATGGCAAACTGGATGCTTTAACAGGGGGCGGTGCTTGAAATCATTTTTCTTCTGATTGAGTTTGTCAGGGTGAATTGTAGAGATCTTGAAGAATGGCCAACGCTGCAAATATTGACTCTT
This sequence comes from Hepsetus odoe, assembly GCA_017165825.1. Taxonomy (NCBI): domain Eukaryota; kingdom Metazoa; phylum Chordata; class Actinopteri; order Characiformes; family Hepsetidae; genus Hepsetus; species Hepsetus odoe. The sequence goes on along the minus strand of CM029388.1, from coordinate 10,124,630 downwards.
TGCAGAATCTTAATGTAATGGTCAATTAAACTTGTAATACTTCAGTTGCCATAGGAACATTTAAAAACACTGAAGCAGCAAACTGAGAAAACCAATACATTCTCAAAACTTTCGGCCACAGCCGTAGAATATATAATGCGTATTTTATATAATGTGTTGAGGGAGAAAAAAGCTTAATCTGGTCCCTTTGTGGATGATCCGGAACAACTTCTGTGCGCCTTGCACTTTTAAGTCAGCCTTCATGTCTGAGGCAAAAGCTGCCATGAATTCAGTGGTGTCTAGTTTTGTGGCTTCTAGTCTTTGGGTTTATTACTCAGTAATGTTGGTGTGTGCTTGTGTTGTGGAGTTAAACGCCCCTGATCTTCCTTCCCTCGCACACAAACAGCAGGCGAGCTGAAAACTACAGCAGGCTTTGCTGATGAATTTAACCATCCTCTACAAGTGAGCAGAGACACAGGAGGTAAACCAGTCTGGAATGAATCACCAAAACAGAAATGGATCAGAGGTTCTCATTTCAGTCACTTTACCCTTTAAAGAAAGGTGAGTCTCATTTAAGTTGCTGGCACTTTGATTTACAGTAGAATTTAAACACAACTCGGATGAATAATGAGTTTTTTTTTTAGAAAGCTCAATGGGCAATAATGTTTTTACACTGATAGCAGTAGGGCAGACTAGAAGATTGGGAACCACCATGTGCCTCAATGAAGGAATCACTGAACACTCCGAATTTATCAAAAGCTTTTAATATTAATAATCATTGTAATGTCACACAAATTCACGAAGTGTTTAAGACATGTCTGGCTCAGTTTGCTTTCTGTGTGAACTCTCTAAAACAGTGCAGATTTTAAATAAATGACCACAAAAGAAGAGATTATATTGCAACAGGAAAAATAGATTTTTTTCTTTAGACACAAAAAAGAAAGACAAGAGTAGTTCAAAGAGAACTCAGCACCTTATATTGTAATCGTAACCAACATTTTCATATGTGAAATAACTGATTCAAGCTTAAGACTAAAAATGAATAAAAAGAAATTACAGTTTATCAATCGAATGCATAATTCGATTCACGCTTAACCTCATTCCAGTAAAATGCCACAGTATTTACAGTTGAAGTGATGTTACAAAACATAAAAAAACAAAGCAAAACCCCCAAAGCTTTTGGTTTATGAAAACCAACTGCAGTAAAAATGTATCATCAAAGATTCATGCCTCGATTGGCACTGCCACCGTGTTCTCCCATGGAAAACACATCTGAAACAAAACGAAGCACCACAAAATGTGTCGATACTTTTAAAAACAGCTCTGTATTTACTCATGTACTTATTCCACAAAACGAGGTAAAGTAACCATTAGAGTGAATTCGGGGTCATTAAGTGTAGCAGAGATCATCTGCGCTTCACTTTTGCTGCTACCGTCAGTGAAAAAGTGGCTTTTTGCTCTTGTATACGAAAAACAGCTTTTAGTTAGACAAACTACATCTGCTCTGCATCCTAGGATCTACAGAAAAGTGAAATTATAGTCATTAAAGAATTAAATGTTCTTTTAATATATAGACCATGAGTAGAGTTTAAGGGCTTAAGCACCTCTGAATCTCCCGTTCAAATTCATAGAGCAACTAGAAAATTAACAACCTTAGACATCTCTGACAACCCTAAAAAAGGGAGGGGGCATTTTATATCCAATAAATAGAAAAAGGAAGTTAAATAAAAAAAATTAAAAAAAAGTACAATTGAATTGAAATAAATCTGTATATTAAGTATGGATGAGAGGTAAAACAAGTCACTAAACAAACTAATGACAAACTGAATTCTCGCACGAAAAAAGAAATATGAATGCAAACAAGACCTGATGCAATTTTAAAATGCTTTTTGTAAGGACAATGGATTTCTCTCTTTAAGGAAATAAAATCATGATATTATAAACAATATCTTCAGACACAGTATCTAAAACTGAAAGTCTTTTAAACCCGTATGTTTTGAACCATACCAAACAAAATGTTTTGTTTTTTTTTTTATTCTTAATGCCTTAGAAAAATGTTTATATATCTATTATTAGTATTATTCATTCATCTCTTCACTAAATACAAGTCACAAGGCCAATGTGGTATATATCTAGGCTGTTCTAGTTTTGAAATAAATAAAGAAGGAAAAAACAAAAAACAAACAAACAAAAAAAAAAACAGCACCCACAAAAAATACAAACAGTATTTACACTTTTCAGTATTCAAGACAGAAAGAGAACGACCCAAAAGAACAAAAATGAAAACCAAAAACCAATAAACAACAAATACAGAGATGCCATTGTATCGTCGATTATGCTGCCACTACCATGACAGCACAAACTGCGCTCCACTGCAAGTCCCTCAGGTCCAATCTGAGGTTGGTATGTTGGGCTTCTGAGAATAGAATGATGTCTTATTGGCTGATTGGTACTGTAAACAATTCTGAGTAAACTGGTTTATGATTGGCTGTTCAGCAAGAATTAGCAGTAGTAGTACTTTAAAAATGTAAATGAAGGAAAAATAAAAGACTAAAAATGTTGACTAAAATAACTGGTCCTGGCAAGCAGGAGTTTTGGTTATGGCTGTGGGGAAGGGGGTTGGTGAAGGTGGGTTCACCGAGAGCCAGGGGCTGAGGCCTAAAAAGAAGAAGGAGAAAAATAAAAATAAAACAAAGTTTAGATTTTGACCATTCATAGTCCTGCCCAGTCTATCAGCGCATGCAGTGTTTATCTACAGTGCATGCACATCACTGTGACAGAACAACTCAAAAAAGGCAACATGACCATGAAGTTAGTGTCCCCTCATTGATTAGGGGTGTGTGTGTGTGTGTGCTTACCAAGCTGAAGGAGTCATAAGCGTTCATCAGGTCCTCTATGCGGTATTGTTCCAGCACCACTACGTTAGACAGGTTGGGGCTGCGCTGCCTGGCACAGTCCTCACAATGCACCACATATGACTTCTTACTGCCATTCTCACTCGTCACAAACAGCAGATTAAAAACTTCCACCTTTACAGACAGACATGTGCATATAAGTTGTTATATACTTTCCGGATAACCGAAAAAAGAAGTGTTCAAATGTATATTGCGTTTAAAGCTGGATAAAGCAGCTTATGCAGGCAGTAAAGACTCTTTTTCGAGTGATCAAGTTATGCTGGAATACTCACATCACACTCGTTGCAATAGTAGGCTGGCTCGTCCTTTACTCTGCTCTGGTATGAAATCTTCTTCCCTGCAGCTACCAGCTGGTCTCGTAAGATCTGAATGTGCTTCAGGGACTGCAGGAGACAGTGTCTGAAAGCAAGACAGAACAGACCGCAACTGGTTACATTCTATTCTAATTAAGCACATTTCTAATAGTATGCTTTAGAATGACTGATTTTAATAGTTACACAAAAAGGTAATGGCAGCACAATCACTACCAAATGAGAAACTTAGAAAACTTACTTGATCATCTTGTAAGTATCGGGGTCAGTGATTTTGACTGTACGGGCCACATTCCAAGACACATGGATCATGGGCACAATAGACTTAACCTTCTTCACCTCATTCCACTCAAACCTTTCCAGGGCTAACTGGTACTGGTACCCTTAAAGCACACATTAACATATGTACAGTCACAATATTGCTAACACATTTATGGCATTTACCATTACAGGTCCCCCTGGAGCAACTCAGGGTTAAGGGTCTTGCTCAGGGACCCAGTGGTGGTAGTGCCAGAGGTGGGATTTGAACCTGGGACCTTTTGAGCCATAGGTCCATAGGCAAGTATCCTACCACTGTACCACCGCCACCCCACCTTATACTACAAGTTTACTCATTTACTGAAACTCAATAAACAAATGATCATAAAAATACAAAAAGGAATAAAATAACAATATTGTTAAAATATCACATAGTAGTAGTGGTTCTGCTTAGTTTATCCACTAGGGGGGGCGCTTACCATTCAATGGCCCCACATTCCATGCAATATTATTGCACCAGCCCACAGCCTGGACCCAGTGCACTGTGCCTGCATTGATCCACACCAGATCTCCAGGTCTCTGGATGAAGCGGTATACAGGGATATTGGAGCGATAGAGATCCTCCAGCACTGGCCACCACGAGCCAGTTAGATAGTCCACACCGTGCCTGAATCAGAGATGAGGAAACTTTACATTTCCAGTGGCAAAACTCAAAATCGAAACTTTACTTTTTATCTCTTTATATTGCTTTTTTGTTGAGGAACTAGATACAAGAATTATGATGAAGTTGTATTAATTTACTACATTGCTCGCATAATTGATGAGCAAACCCAGAATCAATATAAATCAAATATATTATAATAAATAATATTAGAACATTCTAACAGACTGCTGAAACGTGCCAATTCATTTCATGATTTTAAGTGTTTTCCTGAAACATCAATATCTTAAATCACTGTTTAAAGAATGAACAGGTAAATGCTTTGCCATCTTCTAATGATTTAAATAAACAGCATGTTTTCTTACTTCTCACAGAAATCACTGATGGCCTGCCAGTAATTATCATGGACAGCAAACCACTCACAGTCTCCAGGTCCAATGTTAATGTTCACAGAGCAGAAATTATTATTCTCTTGGTGACCTACAAACAGGCAAAGAGAAAGAGAATTAAACCCCAAGCACAGCCACACATGCTTTACAGACTCTGCCAAGGTTGTACATATCCATACTAGACCATTACAAACTGGCCAGTGTTAATTGAGCACCAGTAGCTTTTGGAGGATTACACAGATGATGCACAAATACGCACATACCTGGTGTGCGACTGCCGGGCACCTTCATGTAGAGCTGCACCGAGTTCATGCCTAGGATAGTGTGGCCCACGTGACTCAGCATGTTACCACTGGAGGACACACGCATGAATGCAGGCAACTTCTGCAGCTCCTGCAGCTGGGGCTTCCACCTGAACACACAGAATCATACAAATTACCTCATGAGATTGAAAACACAGATAAAATAGACTGATTTAATTTCTTCCATTATTATTAAGGCTTTAAAAAAAAAACCCTTTAGAAGTAGTCTGAATAAGGTATGTATGAGAAACATCAGTGCAAATCTCAAGACTAACCAGTAGAGGTCAGTCACGACTGTCAGCATAACAGAACTTTCTAGAAAGGCACCAGTGGAACAGCCACTATAAAAGTACATAAACAAATTCTTAACCATTTTCTTACCTCTTTGGATCAGAGAGGTCAATGTTAGTGCCAAATTTGATGATTTTCCCCACCGGTTTCTGTTCTGGGCTAAAACATGCACAAGCAACACAGAAGTTGGGGGTCAAATATATATAACTTTATATATATATATATAAAACTTTTGGAATCATTTTGGTGGTAACATTAGCTTAAAATACCTTTGGCCTGAAATGGAGGAGTTACTTGTGGTGTCAGAGTTAATGACGGGCTTTTTCTCATCTTCATCTTCGTCCTCAGCATCACTGCCTTTCTCTTCCTGCAGAAATAGATGAAATAAATGTCTGAGTAAATTCAAGCAGTATGTACTAAAATCTAAAAATCTAATATTTTTGCTATACAAAACATATTACTGTACAGAAATAAACTGGTAATGCTGGTCCAACCTGAAGACTTTCCTGGAAGCTGGAGGCCTGGTACTGTGCATATTTGGCTATAGTCGTGTGGGATCGACTGCTCTCACAGGGCCAGATTTGCCCTTTGCCACTTGGGTCCCAATTCTCATCGGCTGGCTGCTGCACTTGAGTTCTCACCTCCACTGACTGATCCGCATTTGCCTCCACCAGGGATTTAGTGGAAAACAGACCCAAATCTGCATTGACAGAGCAGACAGCTACAGTCACATCACAGCAAAAATGGCACTTTTATATCATATACTTTGTACATTAAAGACATTTTTTCCTGGGGATGGTCTGGTGGCAAATGAAGTTCTCTAAGTGTCTCCAAAAAGATCTTTAAGATCATGATAGTTCACACTCCGTATTTAAGACAATGTTTCTCAGCATTGCTATTCTATTTCGTTGCTTAAACTTTGATGCAGAAGTAAATCTACTCTTGATGCAGTATAGGCCAAAAAGCTGCTGTATCGAGGTACTTACTTAGTCTGAGGGAGCCTGCCAGCCCTCTGATGACAGTAATTGGGTTTTTGGAGTCTGTACAGAACTGAAGCAGCACTGGAGAGAATGCATCTCTTTTGCTTTCAAGCTGTAAGGAACAAGCAGAATCATTAAGAATGAAAGAAATTAAAGAAATTCTAATGAAAGAAATAAAAGCTCCCTTAAATGCTGCAGATGTACTATCTGCCAATAAATCAGTCATATAGCTATCAAACCCTTCTATATGTGTATAATACACTCACATAGATGCTGGGTGTGGGAGGGTTGAGTTTCTCCCGTGGGATTGGATGCTCAATGGGCAAAACTGGTTTCACAGAGAAGGCTGGGAGTAGATAGGACTCCTTGAACTTCCCTTTCACACGAGCTGCCCTGAAATGTTCAGGCAATGAAGGTTATTTTACCAGTAATATATTTCTTGGATGATTTGGATCTTTGTTGCTCAAGCAACATAAAAAACAAGTCAGCTTTCACTCACCTGCAAGATCTGATGACTTCACTGGCTGTGTTCTTGATGCTGATCTCCTGCAATGGAATCCTCTTCTCCTCTACCTCAGAGGCAATGAAAGTCTCTCTGTCTCCACTCTCCACCTTAATCAGACGAATCTTCAACTCTTTGGGTGGCCCATCTGTCAATGCCTTCAGCTTCTGAAAGTCTGCTGTACCCAGTGCAGATGAAGACGAATGATGTGATGAACTTCCGCTCTTCTCCTTGTTCCAAGACACCCATTCGTCTCGTTCACTTCCTTCTTCTTTCCTTTTCTTTTTCTCCCCATCGCGTTCTTTTTCTTTCTCCCGGATCTCCTTATTTTTAACGTCTCCATTGCTCTTCCTCTCTTTGTGTGGTTTACCCTCTTTGTGCCGCCTACTGGAGCTTGAGGAGGAAGAGGAGGATGAAGAAGAGAGAGAAATTTCCTCCCGTTTTTCTCTGTGTTTTTTCTTTCTCTCTTTCCTATCCTCATGCTTTTTGCTACTGTGTTTGTGTTTCCTTTCTGGGTCCCGCTCTCGCTCTCTCACACGGTTTCGTTCCTTCCCCCTTTCAGGTTTGTGCTTCTCCCCAGTCTCAGACTTGATGTTGCCTGATAATGCTTTAGAGGGAAGCCCGTGACGGTTCAACATCACTTCGCAACTGCGGCCCAACTCAGCAAGTGATGATTCTGAGATGGTTGTGAGCTTGGGCCTCTCATCTATTTCTGTGGTGACCTTGACAACACTGGTATCTTCTTTATCTCTGGGTCCCTTCCATGTCTCTTCCTCACCTTCGTGTCCAGAAAGATCTGACTGGCTCAGCACAGCCCCTCCTTTACTCTCTATGCTGCATCCTGACGGGGACAGAGGATGGGTCTCTTCTGAGGTAGTATTTGTTGGGGTTTGGGCTGGATTACTGAAATCTGAGTGGTTGGTTGAACTTGATGTAGGAGAAGTGCTCTGTTGTCTGCAGATATCTGGGCCCAGAGAAAGGGAAGAAGAATATTTTACTCCTACCAGGGCGGAAGGAGGAGGTCGGCCGAAGGGCCCTCCGCGATAGGCATACTTCTGACTTTCCAACACAGAGGCCAAGTTTTTGAACATGCTGTTGACTCCTGTCTGATGTAGGTGTGGCCTTGTAGGTGGTGGAGAACAAGGTGTATAATCATCTTGATCTTCTTCATCCTCCTCACATTCACTTTTCACCACTTCTGGAAGTCCATAAAGCTTAGCCAGGTCACTATGGCGGTAGCTGGTTCCAGTGATGCCCACAACACTATCTAGTCGTGGAGTTGTGACTGCATTAGTGGACAGTGGAATGATCTTCAGAGTCTCCTCCTCTTCCTCAAGTGAAGAGGTACGGCTGCAAGGGGAAGCCAAAGATCCCTGACGGCTCAAGACTGGAGGGCTAGCATGGTTGTCCGTTAAATAATCTTCAGTGGGTGGCTGTTTCAGGGCAGGCATGAGGTCAGGAGCACAAAGATAGCTCTTCATGGGAGCCACAGTGACAGTAAATGGTGGCTCTGGGGCAGTCTGTCCATCACTTTGACCAGAGTACAGTTCCTCTTCTTTCTTAATGGATTCATCAAGCATCTTCATGATGTTTGCCAATCCATCAGGAAAGAGCTCAGATGGCTCCTCTTCAAACTGGGCACCATCTGAATCTCCACTGCAACTACTCGCACTGCTACCAAGACTACCTAGCCCAGCACTGGGCATACTCTTGTTAAGACTGCCTGTACTTGCACTTGTTGGTGGGCAAGATGGTACAATGTCCCTGGTCAAAGCCTGGAAGAGTTTTGGGGGATCTCGTAATGTTGGTGTATTGGGTGTAGCACCCATAGCCCTTACTTCATGAGGACTCTTTTGCATGGGAGAGTCTTTGGATGGACAAGATGTCGACTGCATTGTTTGGTTACTTGAAGAGTCTGTTATGGCAGGTCTGGGGGAGCATGTAGATATGGGAATCCCTGAGGTATTCTGTAATGGAGAACCGAGTGATGATCTGTTGTTCCACTGATCTCTTTGCCTTTGCTTCTCACGGGCATAGTCTGTCTGGGGTGTGAGAGGAGGTGGGCGAGATCTTTCTAAGGGTGATGTGCCAGACATGGTGGGACGAGCAGGAATGCCACCCCTACTCAGCCAGGGAGGAGATGTCTGGCTTGGTGGTGAGACTGAGCAGGGTGCAACTGCAGGAGACAAGTGTGGAGGGGGTGGTTCAGTAGCACTACTTGACAGCAAGTGCTCTAGACTCTCAACTGCAGACTCCTCGTGAATTTTCATACCAACTTCACTGATCTCAGTCTTTTGTTTTCTCTTCTCATCCTCCTCTTCTTTCCTTCTCTCCTCAGCTCGCATGTGGTCCTGCAGCTCAGCATCAAGTTTTTTTAGCGCATCCTCAATGGATTCTGGGTTGGAAACGGCAGGTTGCTGGCATTGTCTTTGATATGTCTGGGCAGAGGGCACCTGAGACACTGCAGGGGTTGCATTATGAGACATGTTGGGGAACAAAGGATCTGACTGTAGCCGAGAAGGTGTGTTCACAGTGTTGGGTGCCGCAGGCTGTGGGTGGTGAAAGGATGAACTTGCCTGCCTGAAGTTATTTGAGGCCTTGCTGGTGATGACGCTATTTCCTGATCTCTGAAACCCTGAGCTGTGAGAGGAAGGAACAGAGGAAACTACTGGGCTATAGTGCTGTCTGCCCTGACCTTGATGTGGTAAGGATGGCTGATGCTGAGTTTTGACCTCCTGATGGTGGTGGGGGTGGGTTACAGAACCAGATTGGTTTCCCTGATACCGCTGATGTGGGTGACCTTGCACAGATGAAGCTGGGTTGGTTTTTGGGATTAGCAGTGATGAGTCTGTAGATCTCCAGCTGTGTACGGTGGTGGTTGCAGAAGAGTTGGTAGAGGACACTGAACTCATGGTAGACGAAGTTCCTGCACTACTATAGAGACTCAGAGAAGGCAGGTTTGATGGCTCCAAGGATGGCATGCTTGGGGTGATAACTGGGGCCCGGGTGAGAGACTGAGTCGGATCCATGTTACGGGGAGCGTGTGCACTTTGTTTCTCCCCAAACTTATTCTGTTGTTGCTGTAGAGATAAAGGGTTGGCCTGAGGCTCCACTAGGGGGCGACATGTACCTGAATCCTGGAAAGAGATATAAACATGTGTTTGAATGTTGAATTTACATACTTTACCCTAAAACAACGATTAGTTAACTAAATAAATTGAATCAAAGGATATATATCAATACATTATATATAGATACACACACACAATTATTTTTTTCTGCTGAACTCTGCACTAACCAGGATCTGATGCCCAAGATGTTTGCCATGTTTTTTCCAGGGCTTCTGAGAGTTGTATTGAGGTTCTGTGGCCTGGGTCCCACAGCTTGAGGATCTGGAGGTACAGGCCAGTCCTGGATGGGGATGAAAGTTAGGGTGGCTGTAAGGCACGGTGGCAAGCTGTGCTGGTGTAGGGGCAGGGTGATCTTTGCCAGCCTGGTTTGACGAAGGCTGGGCAGGGGGTGCCTGGCTGCTGGTAGAGCTCACCCCTAACTCATGTGTTCTGTGTGAGGGCATGCCTTGTTGCTCCCCCTGAGTCTGAGCTGAAGCTTTGTTGTTGGGATAAGGGCATGTTGGTCGGGCACTGTTAGAAGAGGATCCAAGAGACTGTGGTGACTGAGAAGGCTTGTGCCGAAGAACAGGCTGCCCTCTCTCTTGCCCATAACACCCAGGGGTGGAGATTGGAGGTGGAGTGGGTGAGGGTTTGGAGGATGGGGACTGTTTGTAACTTAAGTCACCCATTCCAGATGGTTTGCGCAAGTTCTGTGAATAAACAATGAGGTGAATAAGCCAAACATATTATACAGTGAAAATAATAGTGGTTTACAGTTTGTATTTATTATTTTTACTGACCTCAAGCTCTGTAGGTTCCATCTTACGTTCACTTAGGCTCCAGCATGTGTTCCCTTTGTGCAAAGGGTTCCATAAGCCCTGTTTTGTTGAGGAATAGTGGGACTGAGGCTGATGCGGGGAAGCTCCCATTGCTCCAGAGAACTGATAAGAACCTGGAAGCTGGAAAACAAAACAACAAAAAAAACATTACAAATAAAAGCTTTGACTCAAATTTATTAGAAGCATTGCTACTAATATATTCTTACAACTGTAAGTCTAGTTTTGTACCTACAACAGTGCTTGACTACTGATCAACAAATTATGTAAAGCCTCATGTATGACAGCAAATAATTAAAAAGTCACAGAAACAGTCATATTAGTGAAAAACAACAAAAGTAACTGGAAAATATCAATAGAAACCTAGATTTTAAGAAATATTTAGTTTTCTTACTGTGCGTACTACCTGATGAGATTCTGAGCTTCTCTTCCTTTTGTTTGGACTGGGGCTGTCCTCATTGGGCCTGTTCAGATGATAAGGGGTGTGCTGGATGACAGACTGCTCCCCCAAAGGGGGCGCTGGCCGCTTTAACTGGCTACCTTGAGAATAAGGGTCCCTAGGTGATGGTTGCTGCGGTTGCTGCTGAGACTGTGCCCAGATGTCTGGTAAAGGAGGCATGGGCCTTGATCCATGGTGTGCAGGAAGCGGACCATACTGAGAGAGGAGAGAGACCAACAATTACAAAAAAAAGCATTATAACATATGGCAGAACTTGGAAAAAAAAAGTTTCCTCCCTCCCTCCCTTCCTCATGATTTACATAAATAATTTTGGAAGAATGTGTCTCTATGCCTCAGTTTGGTTTTGTTCTTCACAGAAATGTGATCACAGTGAATATAATGTAATGTTATGCTCACCTTCAACAGCTGGTTGGCTCGGGCAGTGAGGTGTGCTGGCGGCCCAGCATTGTATCCGTTGTGTAAACGGGCATGGTCATTACTGGGCAACTGATCATAATGCTGACTGATTTGCTCCCATGGCCTGGGAGGGGCTGGGGGTACCCGCAGATCCCTATGTAACCCTGACAACAAGGTCTGAGATATGTCCAGCTTATTATCTCCTCGAGCCAGAGGACTATTAAAGAGAAACAAACAAGCAAGAGTTAAAAATAGCATATGTTGTACGAGTGCACACTTAATCACTATCAGTAAATGACAAATTAGAAACACTCACACACTGTTGAAGAATTTACTTGGATGGTTCAGCCCCGTCATATGACTAGGTGGGAGCAGGGGGGGAAACTGGGGTTGACTGACTCCAGGTGAGCACCTGTCAGAAATACATAAACATAAATCAGCCTCTACTTCCAAACAATTCCAAAACTGCTGTGTTTCTCATCTCTGTGGTTCATGATTTTCAAATCAAATTTAAAAGCTGTAATGAAAAAGAAAAAAACATTCCATCACCCCCTCATAAACTTATGAATAATCATTATGAATAATCTGTTTTCTACATAATCTATTTGTCAATCTAGCATATGGGCGGTTACAATGAATAGCAATTTCAATTAATTTAGGAAATTACAGAAAACCCACTGGCTTCTATAATAAGCCTGCTGAGTCATTGGATTTCTGTTCTCAGCCTAGCACAGGAAAGTGTTTCCAAGGGAATCAAATGCTTGCTACAGTTGGACTGAAAAACTATGATAAAGTATTTCTTTAAAAGAGACATTAAGAAATATGGTTTTGTGGACCCACCTGGAGGGAGGGGGCCAGGCGCGGCTGCCCACGGGAGCCCATGGTCCACGGTTGAATCCATCAAGGGGGAAGGGGTCCCGTGTGCTGCGCACGCTAAATTGCTCTGCTGTGTGATGCATCCAGTCTGTTAAAAGTAGACAAAGGCACATAAAGTTAATTCATTAATTACACAAACCGACACAGAAAATCAATTTCCTGATAGCAAACAATGTGCTAAACTACGACTGAGTATGAAAACAATGCAAATAAACTATTCACAATTACAACATGATCCACGGACATGTATTGACCTGCATGCTGATTCTGCAGATACTCACCACACTAGCTGTATATGTGAAGCCCTCCACTGCAGCAGAGAGAAGGCCAAACTCAAACGCTGAGCAGAACTTTTGTCTACCACTTCTCCTGAGATCTGCAGAGGCAGAGGAAGGTGTAAACTGATGTAAACTGTTTCTATGGAGAGCATAACACTCAAACAGCAACTGATACAACAATAATTCTTTAAAATACTGATTAAGAATAAGCGCTTTTCTTGCTTATTGATGGAAATTATTACCAAACACACACACACATATATATATATATATATATATATACACACACATACATATATGGAACAAAGCAAGAGCCAGCAAGTCTCTTAAAAACAGTGGAACAAAGGAGTAGGAGGAACTTTGATACGCTTTTAAATTCTTGGGCTGAATATCCATGAAATGGTGACAATACGTTTTCTTCACATCAGTCAGCTGAATACAACTGCTATCGAGCTGTTTACTGAATGTCCACGCCATTGAACACCTATCTGCGTCTAAACAAAGGAAGTCTCAGCTGTGTCAGTACTGCAAGCAGCCTGCAGGGGTCACAGTGTGTGTGGGAGTGTGAGCGTAGAGCACAGATGGGCTTGTGGGAGTTCACCTATAGGATGAGTGCACTGAGGTCATTATAACCCTTCCTGGGGCCTCCTGGCAGAGAGAGAGAGAGAAATAGAGGGGGGTGGAACAGGCAGAGGGGGCTTCTGGAGCCAAGCCAGCAGTGTAGTGTGTGCATGTTTTTGTAAGTGTGTGTGTGTGTGTGTTTGTGTGTGCAAGCTTATGCCCTTCTGTTGAGCTTTTGAGTGTGCACTGTGCTTCTGGTCCAGTGTGTTTTTCTGTGTATAACAAGAAAGACACCAAGGCTAATCTCATTAGGCCAGGCGTGTTAGAGAGAGACAGAGAGAGAGAGAGAGAGAGAGAGAGAGATGGGGCACAGAAGGCGGAGAGGTAAAGAACAACAGAAGAGCTATACAGGATGGAGTGATGAAGAAAAGGGGAAAAAAGGGACTAAAATTACAGCATTCTTCAGGGAGACACAAAACCAGCTGTGTTCATATCAAACATCCACAAACACACACCTGATATACAGCCCAATAAACACACACACGCTGGATGCAAACACAAACTCAAAAGAAATAAAAATAAAACACCCCCAAAAAAAACTGTTTAGCTCAAGCACGTGTGCACAGGTAAAACCATAACCACAAATCGCACAAAACACTGTCAGTTAGCCTCCCAACTCTTTCAAAACCATAACTGTTTTTGCCAACAGCTCTTCAAACTGAACATTTCATGATGACCAAATGGACCAAAGAAATGGACCACAATGACGTGGAATAAAATACTGGAACATGAATTTAAACGACCCCCCCCATCAACATTTATGGGAAGGCTTTGTTCGAGCAGTAAACAATTTACACACACATATTCCTGTTTTTCTGCACACAAACACGGGAATCAGGACACTTAAAATGCAAATCTTGACCTCATTAAAATGCTGGCAAAGCTGACCTACACCATACTAACTGGAAAAATCTTTAAAAGGCATGTTGGTAAGGCAGCTCAGCTCATTAGACACTAAGTAATGACACACTTAGAGCAGCTACATGTGCAGAGTGTGTGCAAAAATGTGTGCCCACAATTTTGACTCGCGATACTGGGTTCACAAAAGGATCCTGTTGTGATAGCCAGAAATAAAATCTGAATGAATGTAAAACAGAGACTGCACCGTGCTGTTACATGATCTACTTCATTCGACTGTATTTGGTAATGTGACCTATGACATGAATGCGTTGTAGTGGGCCGTTCTTTCTGCTGATATCTGATAAGTTGTAACTGTGAAAAAAGAACCAGTGGTGCTGCATTTTACACTTTGCTCAGCAAACAAGCTGTTACATAATTTAATTATTAACACATTTCCCAGGCCCAGTCTGAAAACTAGTGAGCACTGCTCAGAGTCTTGTAGATAAAAGTAATGAACACACTTTGGCTGGTACTATACTGCTAAAGTGGTGCACACGGTGCTGAATGCTAGCCTGCGACAGACCCCCATGCTGCACTTCTCAAAAACGGCTGTGACACACATGGGAACAGCAAGTTTGCAGATGAGGCATCATTGCTCACCAGTGTCAGTCATGTGTGTGTGTGTGTGTGTGTGTGTGTGTGTGGAATATTTTGAGCCTACAGTGCCCACACTGCTTCTCCTTCTCTCCAGCTCTTGGTCACTATTCTTAGTCCTGTGTGGTATTTCAGGATATTTGGATTTAGAATCCAGGAGGACGGAAACAATCGTGATGCCGATGTTCATTCTTACTCACTATCTCGCATCAAGTTGCTGTTAAATTTAAGAACACAAGACTGCGATGTTTACCTCTCAAATAAACATCTAGTGCTTGCTCCTGAGAATGTCCACGACTTCTGGGCTTCAGTCCTGGCAGCCAATCATATCCATGAATTGGGCAGGCCTTGATCACTGCAAAGAGAAGAGGAGATCCTTAAGGATTTTTGAAAAACTATTTAATTTATATTCTTCCACTCAAACAGCAGCTGTGTATGCTGGCAAACGGGCTACAGCTTTAACGTCTTTGGGCAGACTTTTACCGTGTGGGTGAGAAAAGGAAGAAACTCCACATCCAAACCAGCCTCCATATCCACAGACCAGTGTAAATAAGTAGTTTCTGTGAGTGTAAATAAGTAGTTTGTGCAGAGCAGGATGTTTTCTTCAGGCTTCTTGGAACTCGATGTCAGATAACAAACCTTTCTTGACTCCAATGTTTCAGTGTGCATCCAACCTGTTTCTGTATTGTGCACCAGAACACATGCCACGTAATCTTCTCAGAAGCTAAGCGGCCAGCTCAACATATTGTGAACTTGGTAAGCGCACAACAAGCTGTGGTCATGCCCTGTGCTGGGCTGTGCTAGGATTGGAGCACGAAATGGGGCTTCAAGGTAGGTGAGCTGATGATGTTATTATGGCACATGAAGTCAGTACAATAAGAATCCACAAGAGTCTAGATAAGCCCAGTGAAGTCTGACCATTCAAGCAGCAGCAGTACACTAAACATAGTCCTTGGTTAGATGTGGTATATTGGAGTTTTAATGTTTTAGACCTGGAGCTGTTTCTGTGGAACTGAAGTAATTTGGCAGAACTTGAACACATATACAAATTATTGTACTGCATAACATACATTAAACCATTATGCATGTTATGCAGTACTGCCCACTGCAGCTCTTTAAGGCCTAAAACACACACACACACACACACACACACACACACACACACACACCCCCAACACCCAATGGTGAGAGGATCATGCGAGGTGGCTGGATACACCCTGCTTGCACCATGCTCTCAGAGAAAGGGCTCGGTGTGTGTGACCGGAAAAACATACTAGCAGAAAGGGGTGTGTGTGTAGTCTGTGGGAGCGCATGTGTTTTAGGATTAACTGCTGTACCCAGAGATGTTGATGTGCTTGTGCGTGTCAGGGTTTTTCTAGGTTAAGTCTGCATGTACTCTGCTGTATGTGTGTGTATGCGTTATCTAGGTTAAGTGAAACAGAAAGAGACGAGTGCACAAGACAGCCAGAGGAAATGAGTGACTGCAGTCCCATTTAGTCAGAGTGTATTAATAGAATACACCAAGCTTACTCACCACTGAAACTAGCCCATGGTCTGCTTACATATGGTCTAGTCAGCTTCTATACTTCACAACAATAACAAAAACTTAAAAAAAAAAAAAAAAAGACAGTGGTTAACCACTGTGCAATAATGACTAGGCTATTTTAAAAACAGAAACATCCCAAAAATAATCTATAGCACCAGCAATTTTCACATTTAGCCTCCCAAACAATCTACAATTAGCAGGGGCATATCATCTTCAGCTTAAAATAGAGGGTGAAAGGACAGAATACTGGCACATACTGTATTATGCTCGTCAAACATTGGTACTGTATTTCAAATATTAAGCACTTGTGTACTGGAACCAAGATATCGATACTGAAAAAAACAACTGGATTCTGTTGTCAACCGCCATCTTGATCACCATGCAAGTATCTCAGGAAACCCCCATGATTCAGACAGAGACTACAGGGCTTACCCCACACTTTAGACTCCGCCCCAATTATGCTTTCATGCTGTTTACGGTCAGGTGATCGGGGGCGACCACTTTAGAGTGACAGCATCGGGAATTTCTGAAAGTGTTGCGTCATCACTCTCGATGGGTTGTTGTGATGGCAAAACAGGATATGAAGTAAAAAGGTTGGGGTTTTCATGGCTGTGCCGAATCGGGGAATCTGCAACCAAAAAAATTAGCCAGAACTGAGAGTGAATATGATCCACGTGGGTGGTATTACCGATAGAAATTTTGAGAGCAATGCTCTTTATTGTGGTCGGCTGAGTGGTTTTAGGTTTAGGTGGATTAAAGCTTAAATTCGACAGCAGCCTGGAATGTAGTTCATTTGTCCAGAAGCTACTGAGTGGTTTGTCCCGTCAGGTTATAATAAGTTTCATTTTTTTTAAGGTTAAGTTGAATAAAATATGTACTATTATCTTATTTACGTTATTTGTGTCTTAAAACATCTGTAAGCAATCTGATACACACTCATTACTCTGTAATACTGAAATTTCATCCCATTTTATCATTCAATATTTATGACATCATAAAAGTAATTACCCTATTCTCCCCCACGTTCCCCCTGGGAGCGAAAGAAAAAAATACCCACAAGGACAGACGCCAAGCGGCTCTTACAGCTTTGTCCTCACAGTTACCAGCTCAGCACCTAAAAACACTGAATCATATCTGTGTCAAGCCATGAGGGGGCTGGATCACCAACCATGCGAGACCAATCAGAACAGTCCCCAGGAAACGGGTGACGCGGACTAAAGCCAAACCAAGCGTCAGCAGAGCCTGACATGCGGCCAGATGCAAACTTAAAAGTCAACTTTCTAGAGGATCAAAGAGAAGAGCTAACCCTCTTGCATTACCAGACAAACCCATGGAGAGGAACAATACAGAGAGAAAGAACAAATGATGAAAGAGGTAGCCAGAGAGCAGAGAGTGACTAAGAGATTAAAAGGAGAAGAGAGGCTGTAGAAATGTTATTACGTAGAAGAGCCTGGCGGAAGAGCCTGTTGGTGAACATCCACATTTGGCTATTATGTAACTGACTTCAGATAGAAATCTCACACACACACACACACACAAACATCGCATTGGAGCTGGTATGTTCCCTACCCTCACTGTGTGTGTGCCAGTGATGCAAGCTGGATCATCATCATGATGCCATCGCTCCTTTTCCAGCCCACACGCCCATACGCCCACACATACTGAGTGTACATCCTGAACACAGAGGGGAGTTCAACTTAGGACACACACTCATACACACACCCCCAAACTGCTTCCTGGACTGATTCGCACATTATGCTTCGATTTATTTTAACTTTATAAGGTCCACAGCCTCAAAACTAACTGTTGCATAATTACATAAATACAGAATTGTGGCAGTTGTGGTCTGAATGAAAAGGTTTAAGGATAAACGGTGAACATCAAGCTGTTTAAAAAAAAAAGCAGAACATTTTAATGCCTTATTGTTGTGAAAGTGTTTCATAACCAATAGTTGTGAAAAGGTCTAACAGCTCGTCTTCTTCCTGTTCTACATGTCCTTTAATTCTCCGTGTTATAGTCTCTCTGAATGGACCAAAACGAGGGGACTCGGCTAAACAAAACAGGCCTGTTTATGGCATCTACTGTCAAAAATAGCAAGTATTATACACCTATAATGTTTATACTGTACACCTTACTAGAAATCCTCCATGTACCTGTGCACCTTATTGAACCCGGTTAATCCTGAAACACAGCTGAGCTCAGTTTCTTAGCAGGAGAGTTCTGGCCTGTGACAAATGAAGCTTTTGCTCAGATAAATCGGATGCTTTTCTCAATAGCCCAGCGCTGTCAATAGTAAATGACCTTCGTGTTGGACTTGTCAATGTGGTTAACACTTCAGCAGCTAAGAAAGTTGGCAGGATCAGTCATGCTGTTCCCTGAGAAAGACGGCAGAAAGATTTATACACACGCTATGAATCACAGAGGCAATATAGGTTCATACAAACCTCGACGGTGCAACAGAGGAAAAAAAAAAGCCTATCAACGAATATGAAGCGACATTCTGAAACCATGTACCATGGACTTTACATGAAGTGAAAGAGAGGTCTCTGGGAACCGTCTTGCTTTTCTCACCAATAACAGCTTCACCACATGGAGAAAAAAAAAAAAAAAAAAAGAATGCGGATGTGTATGTGCATGTGTTAATGAATGAAAAAGACACACAGAACAAGCATTTAAAAAAGCAGAACAAAGAGCCAGGCTGTGATGAGACGGGAAGTTGTCGTCAGAGCAAAAGGAAGTGGGCCTCCCAACAGGGGAGGAGGTCTAAAGGGGGGGGGGGGGGGGGAACATCCTGTGGAACACCGTGTGTGTGTGTGTGTGTGTCCTGTATGAGTGAATTTTCCTTCAAACCTATAATCTCTTAAATCTGTAGAAACCCAAGACCTTGATAAAAAGATGTGTGCTATACATAGCAGTGGCACCATCACTTGTTAGAGCTTTAATTAAATGATTGTGACCAGTCCACAATGAGCTGATAAAATCTCACACAGTAATAAGAACCGTGACAACACTCGACAGTACCTGATAGCAGATGGTCTAGTAAACATCCCTTCAGTCTGTCAACTGTAACTATACTGTAACTGCTTTCAGAATGAAAGGGACGAGACGTCTTTCAAAGAAGTAAAAACAGGCTCGCTCAGCAGCGACTGGTTTGCAGGAATCAGGGAGAGAGTGAGTGTGAGACCAAGCGTGAGCGCTCTGAGCAGTGACTCAATGTGTGAACGTCTCGCACACATTAAAGTGCTGTCCATGACCATCTGTGTGTGAAATCAGTCTAGAACTTTCAGGGGAACATGACTTATGTTCATGTTTTCCATTTAATGGAACACGATGATCAATTGCTTGTACTTGTTATTGTGGACCGTTACGCTAAAAAGTGTCTACCTACCTCTTCATTCCTGGAACAAAGTGCTACTGAACATCAGTGCGGGCGCCTGCCCATACTCAACCCCCCGCATCCCCAAAAACCCCCTCCTACATCAGAGCCCCTTATTTCCCAGAAAGCAGAGCATGATGCTCAAGCAGGTTGATACGCAGACGAGTTACCAAAAGAGAACACAAACAACTAAACCGATAAGAGCTGGGCATCAGGCTCTGTCACCAAGGCAACGGTTGCCACGGCAGCCAGCAGAAGCACTGCTGTCTGATGCTCAAAAAAAAAAAAAAGTTGAGTGATTCAGCCATCGCCACAGAAACCGACCGGCACTGGAATGCCAAATATTCAATCTGCTGCATCTGAAAGAAGGCCAGATAAATGATCTACTGACCATATATAGACTGATTCTAACGGTGACGGATTCAGACATACAGGGAGAGGGGTGTGTGTGTGTGTGTGTGTGTGAGAGACGCTAAAAAAAAACAATCCTTCCTCAGTTTGGTCTCCCCCTCGATACTACGCACAACATTACGAGTGTGGTCTAATTACCTGCCATTCTCTCCTGGCCTGAAGAACATTCTTCTTCTTCACTGATTCACAGAAACATGACTGTATTTGTTTCCCTTGGTCTCCCTCTCTTTTTCCTACTCTCCTTCTTGCTCTAGTTTCACTAGCACAGCCCTCGCTTTCGCTTTTTTTGTACACTTTACTGGACTTGCGCCAAGATGTGAGGTAATACAAGCCAGTAAGCCGGTGACAAAGGAAAATATAAAGATGTTGGAGAGTAAGGCTTCTCTCTGGAGTATCTGAGTCACAAACACGTGAGTGTGTGTGTGTGTCCTTAACATGCCGACTACATCAAAACAGCACTGGCGAAGCTGGAGAAAATGTGTGTCAAGATTACATTTAATTTGAGAAATGTAAAAAAGATACAGCTTTTCACCAGTTATCCTTTGCCTTTATTGGAGAACAAATAAACAAATATGCCAGCGATGGAATTTCAAACACCAGAGTAGTAAAGGGAGACAGAATACAGGTCCAACTCCTCATCCAATCAGTACAAACTGCTAGAACTTACCTCATCATCTCTCGAACACAATTTCTCTCTGAACCAGTTCAACTCATGAAACTTTCCCATGCCAACAGTTAAAAACAGCTGAACCGTCGTTTCATCCTCCCCTTCAATGAAAACTCACGCACAGAGGTATTACAGTGAAATGAATGAGCAAAACAGAAGCCCACTGACCTAAATTACTCATCGACTCTCAGACACGAACACACACACACACAAAATCAATCCTACACCTCTCCTCTGCACTTCACCCAGTCAATCAGTCGGTCACAAACCTCCACAACACATGCTTTACACAAACACCACCTCCACACAACCCTCCCACTGGCAAACTATCATCAGCATTATCCTCACACAACCCTCATCTTATTAACTATAATCACTATATTATTACCAGTCAGCTGGGAAGGAGGCCGTGTTTTGGTCCATACTTTAGTCAGGTCATGTTTACATCTGACATTTTGGATTCGTTTGTTGTTTATTAACTGTCTGAGAAAGACTTTGATTCAACAGTAGCACTGTGGAGAAGGTTGTGGGTTCGAGACCAGTAGGTTACTGTGAAATGCCCCTGGGTAAGGTACCGTCACCAACATTGCTCCTTGGGCACTGGATGTATGGCTGCCCACTGTGGGATGAGATAAATGCAGTGGAAGCATTTCTTTGTGGGGACAAAACAGTGCCTTCCACTTTCTCACAAATCCCACACGGAGCTGTTGATTATAAACAACAGATCATCCCCACTTGTTTATGCAGAAGCAGGAAAGTGTGATCAAACGTTTCCCGCGGGTCCGGTCAGGTGGCAGGTATGACTACACACCGTGTCCTCGGGTAACCCCATTCAGAACAGACTCTCTGACAGGTTTCCTGAGAGGAGCCCACGGGTTGGCCCGGAGTTTGTCGATGATCACAGTCTGTGGTGTGTCTCTCAGGCAGCTCCGCTTGTCCTCGCTCCAGCCCTGCCCACAGCTGCTCCTCACCTGCCCAGCTTCACAGCCCGCACACTTCAAAGAGGGGCGCGCGCAGCTGATCGCTTTGATTGATCGGAAGTGCTGGTGCTGGTGTCTACCCCCCTCCTCCGGAATGCCCCACTTTCAGCCTGGCCCGCGGGGTTTATGGCTGCCTATAAAACAGCCTCACATGAAAAAGGGGGACCCAGCTGGAGATGTGTACGTCTATCCGTGTGTGTGTGTGTGTGTGTGCGCAGTCCTTTCCCCGTGCTGGTGTCTGACTCTTCTGAGAAAGGGCTCCACACACACACACACACACACACACACACACACACACGGGGTGGGAAACCCCCCGGTTCCCGGCCGGGAGAGAGGCAGTGCAGGAGGATGATGCAAATGCTGTCCTTTTAGAAATCCGTGGCGCTTTTGTGCGCGCGAAAGGCCGGACAGTCGATCCCTCCATGCTCCCTCCCTCCCGGATAGCTTCACACAGTCCCCCTCTCTGTGTCCGGCCCTGCCCCCGCCCCTCCCCTCCCGAGGCACGTGGGACGGAGCAAATTGCCCTCCGCCGCAGAGCAAACTGGCCTTCCTCTCGCCCTCAACCCCGTTCCACCTTAAACCGCGCATCAGTTACGGCCTGAAACCCTCGCAGGTGCCGGAGCCTCGCTGCTGTAGTATTTAAGGTGGAACGGGAAAACGCTTCCCTTAACGCCGTCCGTTTCCCGGAGCGTCTTGTCGAAACTGTTCCATTCCACCTTAAACGGTGCATAAGGTCACGTTCTGGAATCATCACAATAGCTCGATTGGATTCGCAGCATTTAAGGTGGAAGGACGTCCGATTTAATAACGGACGTCACAGAGCGGATTCTTAGTCGCCTGGCGGAAAACTGTAGGTTCCACCTTAAGCGCTACATTCGCGGTGTTCTGGAATCCTAGTAATATTTAAGGTGGAGCGGGGGGGATGTTCTTACTCTCCTTCTAAACTGGAGTCCGATTCTCATACAAATCTTGGTTCCACCTTAACGAGTGTAGCGGTTCCGTTCCGCGCCGGGAAGCTCTGCGGTTCTGTTTAAGGTGGAACGGGAACGGGAGCGGGCTTTGTTGTCCCTGGGATTAAAATGGCACTCGGACAATGAAGGGTTAATGCTGAAGCACGGGCTGCTCTTCCGCTCTCGTAAGGCGACCGTTTAACTGTTACTACATACAACACACTCATTCAACCCCACACACACACACACACACACACACACACACGCGCGCGCGCGCAGGTAGAGCGGAGCGGAGCGGAGCTGACAGCAGTGAAACGCAGGAGTTTGGAGATGAACCCGTGTGAAAAGCGGGGTGAACAGACTCACCTTTGTGCTCTTCGGTCTCCTCACAGTTAACACTTCACCTCTCCCGGAGTGAAGGGAACACCCGCGACGAGAGAAACGCCTGAATTATGGATGTTGTAATAAAACCCACGAGCCGCTCGCCAACTTTTCTCTCACACACGGAGCGTCCGAGCTGCCCCTGAGCCGCTGTCCGCCTGAGGGGCGCCTGTCCTCGGCCTGGACTCCGCGGGCTCTCCGCTGTCCGCGCTCTGAGGTGGAAACTCCGGTTCGGTGCTCCACCACCGACAGTGTGGCGTCTCGCTCGGGAGGATCGGATTTCGTTTTTTAAAGGGACACAGTGCGGAGCGCTAAGCTTACACTGATAGATACGCACGCCGAACACGCCCCGCCCCCGCTTTGACGTCACAGCACGGCCCGGAATTCCCTGACAGCGCGCTCATAGGCCCCGCCTCCGGATCCACGGCTCCGCTGTGCAGCGTGGACTCGTGAGCGTCCCGGCGCTCCACTATTAATAACCCCGAACACGAGCATCACGCCTCATCAGCGGCGCGGAGAGCTTTATCTCTGTTCTCCCTGCCGGAGCGGAGCGCACTGTCTGTGCTTCTCCAGCCCAGATAAATAAAACAGCCCAGAATAGCTCGCCCCATCCCGGAGACAACAGGGGGACAACAGGAGGACAACAAGAGGACATCAGTCACACTCAGATCAGGTCACATTACAGAGTGGAGCTGGAGACTCTGACTTTGCCTCTCTTTGATTTAAGGCTCTTGATTTCCTAATTCGGGTCAATAAGACCTGGTGATGTGAAAGAATATAAGGGAAGGACACGTGAGACAAACGTTTTAAAGTCCGAACACGATGCAGTATTTGTGATCTTAGAAGGGCGCAGTGTGTAGAAGGAGTTCTTAACAGCCCAGAACAACTCACTTTTACATTTATGGCATTTAGCAGGCGCTCTGATCACGGGACAGTCTCTGTGGGGCGGTCTGGGGTTAAGGGTTTTGCTCAGGAGCCCGATGGCGGTAGTGCTGAAGGTACTCACTGAAGCTGCCGAGTGTCCAGACCACTTAAGCTGTGTTTTAAAGTTCCCTGACCTCACACTCTAGTCACAAGCTAAAATGTTGCCAATGTCGAGACTAGGGTATAAGCTCAGGGTCAAGTTTAATCCCCAGGGAAGTAACAGCTTACTGGGGTGGGGGTGGTGTCATTCGGTCTGGGGTGGCCCTCCCTATCCCCCCACTCAGCATGACACCAGGTGTCTCTTAGCTGATGTTACAGAAAAACAGCAGTTCATAAAGATGCTGACATTTACATTTGTCATTTAACAGATGTTATTGACGAATAGGCCACCACCACCCCACAGATCTAGAGTGAGTCAAACATCTGATCTGGGGGGCTGACCAATACAACACCACAGTGAGTGTAAAATCAGAATGGGAAACATTAATGTACTGGTTTGTTACTGTTCTCTTACTTCAGATGATTTAAAGCAAGAAATCCTTCACAAGTTGTCGATCTGTGATTTTAAACAGGACAAGCTCTGCTTTGCCTTGTTGGCATGTGGAGTGGCGTCGTGCCCCAGTAATGACAAACAGACGCTGCGGTGTGTGTGTGTGTGTGAGCTCAGCAGTGTCCCACGCTGCACGTTACTGAACGTTATATTTAGCCCCGTTACATCAGCGACTACGAGACATAACAGACTGGCTGAACCGCGGGAGTGTGACACGAGAACTGGGCTTCTTGGACAGTAACGGAAGGACACCAAACGCACACACGCACACGCATGCAGAGGAAGTGAGCGACACTGAGCACAACACCCAACATGGATAACAGCAGATGACACTCTGCCACTTCCCTTTCGGCAGAGTGGACAAGAACAAATAAATATGTACAAGAGTTAATATCCAACTGGCCTCTCAGCACAGCCAGAGAGATAAACCATCCTACTCCCTCCTTCACCGTGTGTGTGTGTGTGTGTGTGTGTGTGTGTGTAGCTGAATTCTGTCGTACTCATGGGAACTGGTATATTTAACTGCTGTTGGAGAGTGTGAGAATATCTCAGAAGAGCATAGCTTGCACTCTCTCCCTCTCTTTCCATCCAGCCATCCACCCACTCTCTTTTCTCTCCCTGCTCATTAGGCCTCCAATTACAATAGATCCTCTGGGAGCAGGTGTGTTAGCATGAAGAAATTATACAAACACAGCGCGTGTGTGTGTGTGTGTGTGTGTGTTTGTGCACAAGCAGCGAGACAGAGTGCGAGTGTGTGTGTGTGATGGGGTGGGCTAATGTGTGTGTGATATTCCTCATCAACGATCTTATATCCCCTACACTACAAACACACAGTTTAGTTCCCATATGTGTTTTGTATTTCCGTAAGTTTTATATTAATAATGATGACCAAGTTTACTAAAAAGGACATTCTTTAAATCTCTAAGTACAAGACACTGACTGTAGAGAGCTGTGAGTCGCAGGACAAGTGTGTGTGTGCGTATACGTGTCACTGGAACACCAGTATTACTTCTACCACCCCCCCCCCCCCCCCCCCCCCCCCCACACACACACCCACACCCACACCCACACAGAACGAGAGGGTAAGTCAGTCAGATTTGCCAGTGCAGTGTAAGGAGTCTGTAGGTGAGAGGACAGAGTCAGAATTTTAAATCTGAGTCATGTCTTCTATGCAAGGCCAACAATGTTACTCAGCCACACTCATTCTCACACGCACACACAAACATACACACACACACTCTTGAAGAACATCAAGTACTTGAAGAGAATGTAAAGTAGTTAGAATCACCTGACTGTGCGTGTGTGTGTGTGTTTGTGTACGCGTGTGAAAGATTTACACAAGTCATAAGTTATTACAGAAATCGTAGTGGAGTTTGACACACGTTAAGCCTCGACTTTCACCCCTTCTCCCTCTCTCCGTTTCCCTCCCCCTCACTCTTTCTTTACTCATTACTCCCTTTCTTTTGTTCCTTTCCAAGCCAGAGTCTGTTGGGAGTTTAGTAAAAAAAACAAGTCTGTGTGTCACAATGTCAAGCACCAAACAAACGACAGGTCTGCAATACACCCACCCATCATACAAGTTGCCTGCTGTATTCTACTGATATATGAAATATACAGACATCGAGGTTCTTATCCCAGGACTGAGAGCACAACTGGATCACACACTCCCACATGCACACAAACACAGTAGTAGTAATATATCAGTGTAGCACACTCAGACGCAGACGTCTCAGACAGCCGAGGCAGATTTATTCATTTGCTGATGGCAGTAGAGCGGAGTGCTGGTTAGGGCTCTTGAACTGTGACCTCTTGGTCAAAAGATCAGATGCTCTCTGGAGACAGACCGACTTAAAGAGCCCCTAAACTGATCACCTATGGAAGGTTTTCCATTCATGTTCATGGTGGACTTTTTCTGTAATGAACAGTGGTGCCGGAACACACAGAAAACAAGTTAATAACCCAAATCAGACAACAAGGAGACAGTAAGAGAGACAAGAAAACGGACATGTCCAATGATGTTAAGCGCTCGTACTTCTCCAGCCCAAACACCGAGCCTCCCCTCGTACTCCCAGCGCATTACTGACTCGATAGAGGCCGAGGCAAGCATTGCGGCACCATTTAGACTAAAACTACAGCCCTGAACATTTTCACACCAAAATCAGAACTCTGGCCCACACACCGGCCTGTTTACCAGTTCCATATTCCACACGGCAAATCCAGGAAATGAGGTAAAATCCAAACCACGGTTTATATTTACCTGGGCATTTCCAATAATCACACTCCAAACTGCCAAGAAAAATTCGTTCACAAATTTAATTAATTTCTGTGATCCGCTGCTGTTTGCTCAGCCCGTGGTGCAAAAGATTGTATCATGTTTACTCGGAACAAGTAATCTAATTTTCATAAATAAACCTAAACCAAATCGACATTTACAATGCTTACCGCACAGAAAGCCACTAACAAACTAGACGACACTATCACAGTATCAAGGCCTAGAATCTCACTGCAGTTGGGCCTCAAATGTCAAGGTGAATTTGAGGGGACCCACTAAGGCTGAAAGGTCAGGGGGCACAGAAGAGTCTGCCTGGCTTAGAAAAGATTAACAGCAACCTCTGGCATCAAGAGGTTTAAAGGAGATGATGGGAAAAAGAGAGAGAGAGATAGATGATATCTCCAGACACTGAGAGGTATAAAGCACTTGAATGTTTTGGATTAATTTGTGACTAAGATGGACAGGATTAGAAATGAGTACTTTAGCGGGACAGCTCAGTTTGGACGTTTCGGAGGCAAAGTCAGAGAAGCGAGGCTGTGTTGGTTTGGACATGTCCAGAGGAGAGACGAGGATTATATTAGGAGAGGGACGTTGAGGATTGAGTTGCTTTGAAAGAGGAAAAGAGGAAGGACAAAGAGAAGGTTTATGGATGTGGTGAGAGAGGACATGCAGGCAGTTGGTTTGAAGGTGGAAGATGCAGAGGACCAGGAGAAACGCTGATCCGCTGTGGTGACCTCCAAACAGAAGCGGTCGAAAGAAGAAGAGGATTAATTTTGGATTCAGTGACTGAGAGAATTGCATAGAATGTGAGACAACACGATGTGAGAGAGATACTGTTTGTGAGAAAGAGGAAGAGAGAGAGACACTGAGCAAAAGAGACAGAAAAACGATGAGACAGACAGAGAAAAACAGAAAGAGAGAGAGATCAAGTGTGTGAATGTATTCTCGTGACTGGGCAGCATGTGAGCGTCTGCACTCTGGTGTGTGGGCAGCACGGCTCTTTCACTTATTGTCTACACACCAGCTGGGACATGCACTCCCTTGCTCTCGCACACGCATGCATGCATGCATACACACACACACACACACACACACACACACACACACACACTGTATGTGTTCTGTGTTTGGTCTGCTAATTTGAAACCTTAGTTTTCATATGGTGTAAGAAATGAAATCCCTGAAGGAGAACAAAGAAACAAAGACCCCACACACACACACACACACACACACACACACACTTATTCAAAAGTGTTTCACACAATAAAAGATATCACATTAACACAACTACTGCTAAAAGTACATGAACTGAAACACAAGGCAGTGCTGATAATGTAGATCTAGTTCTTGTAGAAATGATGCACTTTTGAATTTAGCGCAGTGCTTTTCCAGTGAGGATGTGAACTGCCCTCAAACTATCCAACTGCTCAAGAAAAGTTCAACTCAAAGTTTCACTGAACACACTTCTGAATGCCAGCGTACAGCGCATGGCTCTAACGGCCACACCTAATCTCCAGCACATGCAAAAGGCCTGTTTGACACACATCGTGAGCTGGTGAACACACCCCGCAAGAGCAACATTACCCTGCCCATAAAACTAAAGGATCAGCACATTTAACTCATTGCCCTCAAAAAGCAAATACGACACACAGCTGTCCATGTGTCCACAGTTTTACATTATTTAGGCAGTGAAAGGACAAAACGTGAGTGATACTCACTACAACTCACACCCACGCTGTTGTGCCCTGCTAACTAAAAAAGCCTGTTACTCCACCCTGCTGACCTCCAGTACACCTGGCCAAACCCACTCTCTCTCTCACTCTCTCTCACACACACACACACTCACACTCATTTATACATAAAGTGACATGCTATAGGCCAACACTTCTTAATCCTGCTCCTGGAACTGTTTCTAGTACCTGTCCCAACACACCTGTCTCAACTTATTTGGAGTTCCATTACTCTAGTTTGAGAAGTACTTGAATGACCAATACACCACTTACCACTTATAGGAAACCTAGCTTTAGCCTTCAAATGGAACATCTCCTGTTCAGGAGTCCAGAAACCTAAGAATTAGTATTATTTTTTTATAAAATGAGCAACCTTTTTATGACCTGGCAGATTTAGTGAATGGTCCATTGAAGAATACGTCAGTGTTTATATTTATATAATAATGACACTAAGAGAAGACTCTCGACTGACTAATTGCCAGCTAAGTAACAAACTTAGAACCAGTGTCACTGAACAAGTCAGAGAAGTTAATAACTGCAATACTTACCCCAGAAATAGGCTTAAGTGCTTCAGTTAGGGCATTTACTGGACACTCGTATCCAGAGTGACATACAGCAGTGCTCTGTAGACCACATCTGTATACAAAGAACTACATATCTACACAATACATGTCTAAAAACTAGTAGGTACAGTAGGTGTCCAAAAGTATTTTTTCCGTACTATCATGCATGTCACCTCCACTTCAGATACCCTCAATGCTTCACACACACAAACACACACACACACGAAGGTAAATTTACACGTGTGAAAAGAAGTGTCATATTTGAGCTGGTTAGTCAGTGGGTGACTCACAGGAACTGTTCATGTTGGGACAACGTTCCACTCACTAAACTATACACTATGGTAGCACTAAAAATGTACTTTCATGCCTCACCTTTTCAGTGTGCCCCCCCCACACACACACACACACACCATGAAACAGCAGCATCACACTGTATCATATTTGAAATATATTTGTGTGTCTGCTGATTACTTCTCCTCAATGAGCATCAGTCTTTCCACCCACATGTGTCTGTCCATTCTAGTTCTAGAGTGTCTATGACCCCGATAGCAGATTTTGTGCGTGCATGTGTGTGTGTGTGTG
Source organism: Hepsetus odoe (assembly GCA_017165825.1). NCBI lineage: Eukaryota > Metazoa > Chordata > Actinopteri > Characiformes > Hepsetidae > Hepsetus > Hepsetus odoe. The sequence goes on along the minus strand of CM029388.1, from coordinate 10,095,039 downwards.
TGTGTGTGGGCCGCAGAAAGCCAGTGTGCATGGTGGATGAGACTGTGGTTGCATTATGGGTCTGTGAACTTTTGCCACACGTCTTTTAAAAAGGTCACGGTAAGCCAAGCTTGGTTTATTAAGATCACACATGCAAGCTCATGCCCACACATTTCTACACACACACACACACACACACACACACACACACACACACACACACACACACGCAGGAGCTGTGGAGGCAGTTCAGGACAACTTTCTAAAACAGCATGAACTGTTTTTCAGCAGTTTGTGTTACAGTAGATCTTCTGTGGGATCAGACCAGACTGGCTCTTTACCTCATGTGAATCAATGAGCCTCGAGCAGCCATGATCCTGTCATCACTTCATTGGATGTCTTCCTTGGACCTCTTCTGGTAATAATCACTGCATACCAGGAGCATCCTTGAGGTTGTGTAAATTTGGCCTCTCAGACCCTCATCCTTGCCCATTTTTCCTGCTTGCAACACATCAAGTTGAAGAACTGAGTGTTCACTGACTGCCTAGTGTATCCCCAGCCTTGACAGATGCAATCGTAACAGTGCAATGTTCTCCTCTTAGGGGTTTTAAGGTTGTGGCTGGTAGATGTATACAAAGGGCACCTGCTGTGTTCAAAAGATGAAGAGTGTAAGATACATGGGTTTCTTTGCACAGACATGTATAATACATACAGGTCCTGACAAGGGCTAAAAACAACTGTGTGTGTCTGAATGAGTGTGTTTGGACTCTTTCATGAATATTTAAAGACATGCTGAACATCTGTCAGTCATTTGTGAGGGTGTGGCTCATCCCTCTTTCCCTCTTTTTCTCTCTTTCTCACACATGCCCACACATACACACACACACATAGATAGATTTTACTGACCACATAACAGTAGTTTGTCATGTGGTTGAAAGCAGACAGCATCCCACAACAAAACACAGCCACCCCCCACTTCAGCTCCAGTGCTTTAAATGGACTTTCCATATACTGCTCCACACTACACACACACTAATCACCTTCCAGACGAACACACACACACACACGCTATCAGCAACCCTCCACAGACCAGACAAATAACAGTCTGTCTGCACACATAAAGAGCCAAAATGATTCGCCATAGACAGCCAGGTAAAAACAGATGCTGAGGTGTACAAACAGGCTCACACATGCCTCCACTACTACACACACACACACACACACACACTCTAGGCATCAGATTCTAGTATAAATCAAACACCAAGTCAGAAATGAAAAGCAAAAACACTTCAGGCATGTCTTTATGGACACACATTCCAGCAGTGTGAAGTGCACAGGGCTGGCTAGCACAGGCCAAGCACCACACACTCAAACATGTTGCTATTTAGGAGGACACACAGCCTCAGGTCATCAGTTTCTACAATATTAACACACACACACAGACACAGACACACACACACACACACACACACACACACACACAGGCCCGGAGGACTGGACTTCAACCCGTCTCAACCTATACCTGAACCCAAATTGCTCCTGAACAGTGAGCTGCTTGACATTTTACGCCTTAAAGTGTCTGCATCCACTTTAATTCCTCTTTTTAACTTCCATATTAGTTTATATAGTTGTTAAGGTTGCCATGGTTACTTAATTCAAATTAATGACTTTGCTAAAAATAAAAAATAAAATAACCTCAGTTCAAATTTCTCCTCTCAATCCTCTTTTAAGCTCTTAGTTGTGAGACACAAGCGCTTACGTGCTCTTTTGCCCGTTGTTTCAAATTTTGTTTCATGCACTTCTTAAAAGGTTTTCTTGTTCCAGGGAAGTCTATAAAGGGTAGAAGCATTTTCAGCATAAAAGATTCATTGTTTACTCTTTATTTTTTTATTTAAGTGGTACATTATGTCATTGCTTACATAATAAGTACCTGACAGTTATAGCTGTGTAGCACAATAGCTGCTGAATAATAATTAGCCTGCAGTTAGCCTAGGGGGTTCGGAACAGACTCGTTTTGATTTGTGTTTTCGTGATTTAGCCGGAATTCCTTTTCAGGCGATCCAGCTGATTCCCCACACACAGGCTTTAGTGTCGCCCCCATGCTGTAGGTTTCCTCTGCTGCTCTCTTATGCCAGGCTGCAGCTCCAGAGACAGAGGCCGTAGATGAACAGATCAGCTCGTGAGGACTCTGTTTGAGTAGCAGAAGTGCAGGCAGACGAATGATATAAAGCAGAGTATGGAACATCTGTGTCTGCAAAGATTTTTGTAGCCTAAATATGTGTAACTTTCATTGCAAATTATATTTATTCACTCACTCCTTCGTTCACTGCCTCCTTTACTCCCTCACTCACTGCCTCCTTTACTCCCTCACTCACTGCCTCCTTTACTCCCTCACTCCCTCATTCACTGCCACCTTTACTCCCTCACTCCCTCATTCACTGCCTCCTTTACTCCCTCACTCAGTCCCTTTATCCCACACTCACAGAAGCTCATGCACTGATAGCTTGTGTGGTGATTTCCAGAATAAAGGGCAATGTTTTTCTTGCTTTTATTATTAAATAAAACACCATGAACATATCAGGGTTAAATGTTATACGATTTGTGACCGTCTGTGTGTGTGTGTGTGTGTGTCTGTGTGTGTGTGTGTGTGTGTGTGTGTATTTTAGTTGAGGTGTGTTGTGTTCATCAGTAGTTCCAGATGCTTACAGTAAAGCACACATTAACACAAAGGGACTCTTCATCTCAAAGCCACATATGACCTGCACATGCTCCTCTACTCTGCCCTAAGACCACACACACGCGCACACACGCGCGCGCGCGCACACAATCTACAAAGACATTACTAATATGACCTACAGGTGACACACGACACCCTGATTATTTCTGGTTTTTCTTTTTTTGTTTGTTGCATTATTTCAGGCCAAGAGTGACGGCCCTCCAGTCCTCTCCCTTACAGACAACGCCAACAGTCTGACCCTCCACATACATGTATGCTATAGTGTGTGTGTGTGTGTGTGTGTACATATGTGTAGGCTGAGGAAATGAGGCAGAACAATCTGTTCCACACCTGTCCTCCTCCTGGGGGAGGAGCCTGAGGCAGGATAGAGAAAAGAAAAACACATCCACACAGATGCATGCGTGCACACAGTGTATATGACTGGAAGGAATAAAGAGAGACAGAGCGAGACAGAGAGGTAGAGCACTTTGTACCTATAGCCAAAAATAGAATTAAAATCTAGATTTAGGGGGATAGAGGGGGGGTAAGAGCGCATGCGTGCATATAAGCTGGTGGGGGAGGGTTACTCTAGGATGGCAGAACCCAATGACATGACACACACAAGCATGGAGCTACTGTGGGACTGCTGGGAGAGGGGGATGGGAGAGAGAGAGCGAGAGAGAGAAAGAGAGAGGGATAGGGGTGTGAAATCACACTGCTGTTCTATTTAACACTCCCCAAGAGCACACATGGGCGCGTACACACACACACACCCGGCAGGGGACACCACTATAACAAATGGTTACATATAAACACACACACAAACAGTGAGCAGAGAGAGAGAGAAATACTACGACTGGTGCCACTGATTCTGCTACAACACAAAGCAAAGGAGCAAGTGTAATGCGCACACACCCCCGTAACCAGTGATTAACTCCCCCAAACACACACACACACACACACACACACACACACACACACACAGTACCATGCACCAGTAGATCCACACTCTATTTATGAGGCTAAATATTTAGTACCAAGGCCTTCACCACCACTCTCTCTTTTCTGTGTGTGTGTGTGTGTGTGTGTGTGTGTGTGTGTGAGTGAGAGAGAGAGTGTGCGCGAGAGAGTTGTTGTGTTTGTGTTTAAGACATTCACAGACATCGAGAGATCAGGGGAGTTGTGGGAAATCTCTGAGGATGGAACAGAGACAAAGCTACCATTATGCCCTCTAACTCACACAGACACACACACTTACTGAAGCAAGCAGAGAGCCAAGAATACACTTAAACAAAAAAAACAAAACAATTTGAAATACTTTCTTAACATTGCACTAAACATGTACACACACAAAGTGCTTTATTTGCATCGTGTGCAGGTTTGTAGTTGCCCCACTCTGCTTTCAGTGATTAGAGAAAACCCATCCTTTCAGTCTGAGGTGCTGCCAGTCCAGCAGCACTGATAAAACTGCAGCCATCATTAGGGATATAACACTAATATATTATATATATATATATATATATATATATATATATATATATATATATATATATATATATACACACACACACACACATACATACATACATACAT
>CM029388.1:10086868-10090362 GCA_017165825.1 Hepsetus odoe | reverse complement strand
TACAAAATGCAAAGTGAGCGAACAAAAGAAAAATCTAAATCAAATCAATATCTGGTGTCACTACCTTTTGCCTTCAAACCAGCATCAGTTCTTCTGGCTCCCACAGAGCCCTGATCTCAACATCATCCAGTGTGTCTGGATTACATGAAGAGACAGAAGGATGTGAGGAAGCTACATCCACAGATCTGTGGTTAGTTCTCCAAGATGTTTGGAACAACCTACCAGCCGAGTTCCTTCAAAAACTGTGTGCAAGTGCACCTAGAAGAACTGATGCTGTTTTGAAGGCAAAGGGTGGTCACACCAAATATTGATTTGATTTAGATTTCTCTTTTGTTCATTCACTGCATTTTTTTGATTGATGAAAATAAATGATTAACACTTCCATTTCTGAAAGCATTCTTTGTTTATAGCATTTTTTCACACCTGCCTGAAACTTTTGCACGGTACTGTCTGTGTATATATATATATATATATATATATATATATTAACTCTACCATGGGGCAGCATTGGTCTAGTGGTTAGGGAGTTGGCCACGGGATCTGAAGATTGTGGGTTCGAACCCCTTACCGGTAGGTTGCCCTGAGGTACCCTTGAGCAAGGTACCGTCCCCGTCACTGCTCCCCAGGTGCTTTCAATAGCTGCCCCCTGCTGCACAGTGTTTGCATGGGTTAAATGCAGAGGTCCAATTGCTTGTGGTTCACTGTGTGCTGTGCTGTGACCTCGCAATGACAAGAAAAAGCCTTAGAGGCCAAAGTTAAAGAGACACCAAGCCTCCAAGAAGAAGTGTGCATCGGTGAAGGTCACGGGTTTGAATCACGGACCACTATATTGCCTAGAGGTATGCTTGAGCAAGGTACTTTCCCCATCACTGCTCCCCAGGCGCTGGATGTGGCTGCACCTGCTGCACTGTGTTTGGGTTAAATATAATGAATGCGTTTTGTTTTGATGTGCTGTGCTGTGTATTTCCAATGGCACGATGGCAAGTAGTCACTTTCATTTCACTTTAAACCTTGTGTCACAAGCAGGTCTGAACGCAGGCTGTGACAGTCGTCCTAGGGTTAGGGTTAGATGAGGTGATGAGGTGTCGCTGCGCTTTTTAAAATGTTTTATTTTTACAGCAATTCAACTGCCACAGCTGTGCTGGCCACTAAACCGGGAATTTGGGGTGCAGGCACTGGTGTGTGTGTTCACTACTGGTGTGTTTAGATGGATTCGACGCAGAGGATAAATTCACTGCTCCCTGTTTACATTCATTCATTCGTTCTAACTTGATCGTAGATGTGGTCACATCATGGAACTGCTCCCTCGACATGAGTGCTATCCTGAACACTGACAGCTACTGAGTGATGAAGTCAGACGCAATGGATGTGACACAGACACTCTGGACGAAGTCACAGAAGCCGAGGAGACAGAAAGGCTTTTCACACGGCTGGAATAGGAACCGCTGTGGCATGCGATGTGTTTCGACCTACAGTCTCTCATTGTGCCTCTCCAGCTGATGATCAAACAGAGCGGCACAGTGCATCGACTCCTCCACCATCGCTCGAATGAAGAGAGCTAAACTGAAGAACTTCAGACGGATATCAAGGGGATCAAAATACGTTTTGGAGGGTAAGCAGCCCAGTGTCAGACCCCCAGTTCCGGGGTTCGCAAGCTATACCCAAGCTGGAGGAGGAGTTCAACAGGATGAGCTCAGATGCAGAATCAGGCATTTACTTAAACAGTCTTCGTGAAAGTGACTCTTTGCTATTGTGAATACATGGAACAGCACACGCTGAACCACTGCCACCACCAGCAAATCTTACTTGAAGATTACTTACACTGGTACGGTAAACACACTCCACTCCTTATCGTACACCTGACCAGCACCACCAGCACACGCACTCGTACACACTCACACCTCTTACATAAGAGTTCAGAGCTCAGTGGAGAAGTGGGTTATACACCACATCACGTAGACAGACAGAGAGGGCGAGGAACTGAAAGGAGCACTAAAAGAGTGTAAAACGCGTGCACGCGCACACACGCGCACACACACAGCTCTCCTTTCTCTCATTGATTGGCTCACTGCCATTTCCTCCATCAATAGCGTAACCAAATAGGCTGATCACATGACTCCATCTCAGTAAAGCAAGATGTTCATCCATGATGGGTCAGAAGGGTCATGCAGGGGTCGTGACCCAGAATGCATCAGTGCAGGACCCATTTGGTGGAGTTCAATACGGGCAGGGTTTATTCCAGAGTTAGATTTTTTATTTTCCTGACAAGACAGCATGTGTGTGTGTGTGTGTGTGTGTGTGAATTATTGAAGGCGATTTACAGCCTGCAAATAAAGTGAAATTAAATCTAGAAATGAATCCAGACCCTCTTCAGTGGCCCAATTAACTCCGGCTGATACAACAGTGTGGATGTTGGGGGCAACAGTGACTGTACAACAGGGGTCAGCAGTGATAGCTGCAGGTTCTTCACTCTTATCATGCAGATCTAGACGCCCGCCTGACTCCACTGGATTAATCAGCTGATCTCACTGTGGACGAAGACCTGCAGCCATGTCGTCCTTTAAGAAGAAGACTGCTCATCAGACGAGTCATTTCTTTCTCTTGGTCTTACATTAAAGAAACATCAAAGGAAAATGCTGAAAGCTGACTGTCGACAGACTAAACTGTAACAGGCTTGTCAGACAAGCTGGAGTACAGCACACGCAAACAAAAGGAGGAGGAGCAAAAGTGAGGGAGCAGAAGGGAGGAGAGAGTAAAAGAAGACAGGATCAAAGAGTTACTGCGGCGAATTAGAGACATGAGTTAAAAGTCAAAGTTAAAACGACAACGCGGTGTGTGTGTGTGTGTGTGTGTGTGTGCGCGCCATTTTTGGAAAGCCACAAAAACAAGTGTTCTTTGAACTTCAACCTTTTTATGCGCGTATTAACATTACCATCTCTCTCTCTCTCTCTCTCTCTCACTCACCGCTGGCTTGCTGAAGGAAAGCACAGAAAGAGCACCTGCCATGGTTTCTATGGTTTACTGACACAAACACACATTATGTAAATGAGACTTAAACTTCAACCTTTCTCCTCGCTGATAAAATCATTTTATCAAAAAGAGAACACACACACACACACACACACACACAGATCACCAAGCCCTGTCCTCAGAGGACTTGAATAAAGAGAAGGGAGGGGCAGGAAACACAGGTGTGTGTGTGTGTGTGTGTGTGTGTTTGAAAGGAATCAGGTTACAAGCCTATGATAATGAGATGGGGGGGGGGGGGGGTGTATTGGTGCGTGCTATTAATCTCTCCAAGAACTAAACAAATCAAAACACTATGTGACATGAAAAGCATGTGCAGAGTCAGCAGCTCTCTCTCTCTCGCTCTCTCTCTCTCGCCACAGAATAAAGAGATGGCATTTCTCCAATTATCTGTCCCTTCTTTCCTCTTACATTTAAATCTTTGCACTCCTCCAAACAAGTCCCCCTCCTTCCCAGTCCGTAAGTGG
>CM029388.1:10079368-10081868 GCA_017165825.1 Hepsetus odoe | reverse complement strand
AAGCTGAAAATCAGGACACTGCTACACACATGGAGATCTGAAACGTCCATCCACAATTCTCATTTCTCTGCTGCCCAGCCATGTATAGTAATGTACGTCCCCCATTAGAGCAACGATCAGATCCAGCACGCACAAGAATCAACCAGATGGGGTGAGAATCAGTGAGACGGAAGGAGACAAAACAGAAGATGGATGGAGAGAGGCAGATAAAGTCATGAACACAAAGGCTGAGTTGGCCAAGGTGACGCTGGCCTACACGTTACGTAATTTCCACTGTATTGATTTATGGCTGGCTGGGCAGATTTGGTACAGTGCCAGAAATAAGCAGAGCTGACTCGCAGCCAGTACACAGGAAGGAGGAGAGAGGGACAGAGAGACAAAAAAGAATTATTAGAGTAAAGAATGGTAGTGGAAACAGTTAAATAATCTTTCTGAAATTTGGCAGATTGCGGTAAATCCTGGTGCATTCTGGGAGCCACAGGTTCAGCTTCTCCTGTAAAAAGTGAAGCGTGTGATTTTAGGGGTCGTTTACCTGTTGTTGGTTAATTATAATGGGAACGTGAAGATACAGCCATGAGCAGCCGGTCTCTGAACATTTTCATGATGTGGTGGAGCTTCCAAACGTTCCTTGCAGTCTTCAGTTTGGGTTTAACTGCTTTTCAATGTTCACCTGCACCTCATTTTATATTTACATTTTTGTTGAAACATGTTATTCCTCGATCAAAGACATCTGAAGACATGTTTTGGTGTGTTAACATGATGGTTTAGTGTTTCAGTTACATGTCTAGTCCGTGATGTTAGAATTACATAATAAATATATTTAGTTAATGACTTAACGAATGGTCGGAGTGCAGTAATTGCTCTTCCCTTCATGGAGTGACTGATGAACAGTACTGCAGTGTTTTAAATATACACAGCGTTATCGTTCTCTCAGCAGTTTGTATTAGCTGGACCTGTTGTGTAGGGGATACATTTACATAGACATTAATCAGCTGTATTAAAAATACTGTCAAGTATTGCTATTTTACAGTTTATTTCACAGCGTAGCAACAAAACATCTGAATACACGCAGCATCTTTCAGCTTTGGAAGTCTGGAAGGTGCTACTGCCCTGTTTTTGGGACCGGTTTGTTGTGAAATAAAATGCTAAAGCGCTGTGATCGATAAAAAGCAGTTCAGACTGGAGATCGACTGAATCATCGGCAAGGCGAAAAAGCGTTTTGTAAAAATCGGCCTTCTGCGATGCTGATCAAGTTCCCTTTATCAGTAACAAGAAACGGAAGAAACGTCGCAATTTTTAAAGCGATATTCTACCTATTGTGCACAATATTGTTGATTTGTAAAGGCGTGAAAAACATCTAAGGTTAAAGGATTCGTTCCAGAGTAGAGGAACGTGAGAATTTGTTATATTCTACCCATAAAAACTGGCACATCGCCATAAAATCAACATCGACTACTAAAATCCCCTAACAACCTCTAGTGGAGATGCTGTCAGTGTGACTGTGTAACTTACATGATAAAAAGCAGTAAAAGTACATCCAGTTCAACATAAATCTATGAATTTTAATTTTTATAAAAAAATTTTTAAAAAAATGAGGAAAATGTAAATCCATCAATGTTTTGAGCTTCATTATAAATACACCTAGTTTCTACTCATCTCAAGCAGCTGATCATTTCTGTGATACTTACATTATTTTTTGCCATTTTTCACCTCAACATTATAATCACAGTTTTAGAGCCTTCCTAAATGGATCGTATTGCTGGAGTGTTTCATGAGTTCCATCCCGTCTGCAAACCTCAGGAAAAAGGAGATGCGATACATGCTGGGCATCAAGGAAAGGTTTCGAGTATAATGATGCCATTTTTTCGACCGTGCCCACAAGCACACATACACCCCAGTACACTCCCATACGGACTCTGTCTTTAACTGACACACACATGCGTGAGCGCACACAGCTGAGAGGATGGAGGTGTACAGGGGCGGGATGATGAAAGAGTACAAGCATAATGTAAAGACAGGAAATGACTTTGTGAACCCAGGAAGACATCCACTACGGCAGTGTTCATTCCTTTCTCTCTCTGAATTTCTTTGCCACCAATCACTCCTGCGCTCCTGCTTTTCTTTACAATATACTCATCTGGGAGCAGCGCTTCTGATTAATTGGCAATTAATGTTTAACAAGCTACAGCTGTGTGCAATTAACGCTGGAGGCACTCCTCTACTAAGCACTCCTGAGCTGCACCGTTACTGCAGGGTCCCAGTCACACTCAAACCAAGCCTGCAGCTCTACAGAAAAATGACATTAAGACTAGAATCCCGACACGCAGTCCTACAGCCACTGTTTCAGCTGAAGCCACATCCTTCACGCCAGCCAGACTCACAGATCACTTCTAACAAAGAAGTTCACCCGTCAGTGGCCAACGGTTCTATAAGGGATGAATTTATATAAATGTGTGTGTGTGTGTGGTGTCAGTCACATGAATCTCACACTCGCCTTCAC
>CM029388.1:10039368-10074368 GCA_017165825.1 Hepsetus odoe | reverse complement strand
CTCCAAGGTCCAGTTCCAATGCTAATAGCCCTTTGTAGAAGCTGTCAGGTGGTGGACAGGGGTCGGTATGGGTACTGTGACTGGTCTGCAGATTCACAGCCTCATCTCCCGCAGGCTGTGATGCTGTGTTCTGACACATTTCTGTCACTGTCAGCATGAACTTTTCCTGTAGTAGCACTTCTGTGGCCTCTGATCGGATGGGTCAGCCTTCATTCTCCACATGGATAAGTCTGGCTGGACACCCTGGAGTAACTCTATAGACAGTTCATAGGTTGTCCTTCCTTGGACCACTAACTACTGCACATGTGGAACATCCTCAAGTGCCTCAGATCCTTGCACCCATCCAACACATCAACTTCACTGATTGCTGGATGAGATGAGATGTTGACTCTCTTTTAAAGAATGCCAGTTTCCAATCCAGCCAGTCACATAACTGTAATTGAATCAGTTTTATATTATAAAACATGCATTCATTTTTGGCCAAAATGTCCATACATAAAATCTAAAAAGGGGCATTTTAAAGTGTAAATGTGAAGATGCAAGTCCTAAAGAAGAATTACACTCATGGGTGGCAAGTATCTGTGAGGTTTTGGTGATAAACACTCATTATCCAAGCCTGTCATACTAAGACTTTAGGAAAACAGGTCTGAAAAATCTCGCGCGCACACACACACACACACACACACACACACACACACACACACACGCACAAAAAAATACAAATAAAATTTCTGGTACAATGTGTTCTTCATTTCCACTGCATTCCATTTGGCCACAAACCAAAACATCAAAGTGTGTGTTAGTGAGCGGCAGTTACATATTTACTCTACAAACACTTTGGCTCTGGTTGCTAGGACACCTGTTTGGGGCACGTGCTGAAGCATGACAGGGTGGGATGACATTTGACCTTTCTGAATATAACCTTTTTGACCTGGGCAGTAGCCGGGCTTTTCATGTCTCGACTGCTTCTCTCTACCCCTTCACCTTTAACCCCCAGACCTGACCAGAACCTGCAGAGAGGCTGTGTTGTGTGTGCATGTGCATTTCTATGTATATATGTGTTTGTGGGTATATGTGTGTACTCATGTGTGTGTGTGTGTGTGTGTGTGTGTGTGTGTGTGTGTGTGTGTGTACTGTTCAAGGCTAAAAGAGAGAGAACAGGATCTGTTAAAAGAACTTGCTGATCAGGCTAAACAAATACCTTCCACACACACACACACACACACACACACACACACACAGGTCAATGTAACCTTCTGTAAATTCATGTACTACCATGATGATAAAGCTGTAACCCATGGACCCACAAAAACCCCAGCAATACTTAAAACAATATTATTACAATAAACAAAAGTAACACTCACAAAAACGTGTCTTGTGGCACCCAGCTTTAATCAGTCTCCCCACCAGCTCCCAACTAAATGTGTACCTTACTACAAAAAGAGCAATACGTTTCTAGAAATGTGTGTCTATAAACATTTACAATCCCTCTAAAAGCAAGTCTAATTCATAGTTTCTGCTTTGCTCTGAAATAAAAAATAAAAAACATGATGAGAGATCTGGTTTTCAGGTTTTATCCAGGTATTTATAACTAAAAATGTAAAAAAAAAAAAACCAAAAAAAAAAAAAAACCTTTTTTTTCTGAACACCCAGTTTTTCAAATGAACAAAAGAATGGGGACATGATGACAGGTGCTTGCTGTTGCACAGGTGTTTCCTGTTCGACTGACTGTTTAAGCTATAAATACCTCATGATATTTACCCTCAGCTGAAGCTCTAGATACAGACAAAGACTGTGTGTCATGTTAACAAGGAAAACGAACATTAATATATACATGCATGCCTACATTCACATATACAAATGTACATGCAGACATACATATATACATACATACACAAACAAAGACACACAGACATAATTGGGCCACTGCGGTGTGTGTGTGTCAGAGAAGTAGAATTTTTAACTACTGCAAAAGTTGTAAGGTAGGCGGCTAGAAAGGTACTTTGTGTGACATCTGGACAGAAGAAGGAGAATAAGGAAACCTGGTGGTGGAACCCAGAAGTCCAGGAGTGTATACAGAAGAAATGGCTAGCAAAGAATTGGGGCAGTCAGAAAAATGAAGAAAGTAGACAGGAGTACAAGGAGATGTCACTATGTTAGAGTACTGCAGGATCTGTATTAGAACAGTGTGACAGTGGTGAGGACTGCTCTAGGAGTGAAAGATGCATTTAAAAGTAGAGGTTGGAAAAGACAGCAGCAGCAGCAGCAGCCGAGAAGATTCCTTGCCTTGGGTTAACTTACTGGTCTAACCTACTCTTAGTTTTCATCCCATCAATGCCCTGAAAAGACCTGAGCCCTTATTGCAGCAGCATGGATTTATAACTAAGCAAATAATACATTATAATAACACAAACAAACACACACACACACACACACACACACACACACACACACACACAGAAAGCACACAGAACATATTAAAAGCTGCAGATCTGGATCTGCCACACAGACCCTATTAAATGCTCAGGATCAGCTGAGTCAGCCAGCAACAGCCCCCATTTAGACAAAACACTAAAGCATGCACACACACACACACACACACACACACACACACACACACACACACACAAAAGGTGAATAATATGTGTCTGTCTGTGCATATGGAATCTCTTAACAGGAATACAAAGACCCAGTATGTGCAGGGAATGAATATGGCATTTTGTGTGTGCACATGTGTGTGTGCGTGCGTGCACGTGTGTAGGGGTCAGTGTTTTGTTAACTTGTAGGTTTGGGGTCACCAGATGAGGCATTAATGACTGGACCACTGACAGAAGAGAGAGACGGGGAGAAAAGAGGAAAATAGATGAAGACTGAGGGAGAGACAGAAAGGGGGAAAGGAAGAGCAATGAGAGGAAAATAGACATAGAGAGAGCAGAAAGACAGAGGAGAGAGGAAGAGAGAGAAAAAGAGAGAAACCACATGCAGCTGTTCTGCCTCTGCATCAGCACGTGACTTTGTTTAAAACAAAGCCCCCCCCGCGCACACACACACACCTTTGCTTGGGTTCATGGAGTTTGTGTGTGTGTGTGTGTGTGTATATTTATGTACAGTGATTACAAATGTGTATTACAGCTCACCCATCGCATCAAACTCTCTCTCTCTCACACACACACACACACACACACACACACACACGAATGGCTTTGGCTGAAATATGCCAGTGTGAATCACCCCGAGAGTTCACAGGGTTCCCACGAATAAAAATAGCAGCACTACGAGCGAGAGCGAGAGAAAGAGAGAGAGAGATCACACAGCTCTATGGAGCAAACTACTTTACCCAGCATTCAGCATATAACTGCTCTACTTCATGTTAAAACACACACACACACACACACACACACACACACTCTTCTTTTAAGTGGACATGTCTGATGTGGAGATAATGAAGGATGAAGGACGGAAGCAAACGAATAATCCAAAGCACACACACCTCAAGTCAAACACAGACACACAGACACAGACACAGACACCACTGAAGTAGTGGCGCCTCTATCGTGGCTTCCTATAGGCTGAGATGGCTGTATGCCACTCCCGTTGCAGACACCTATAGCTGAAAGGGCGTCGGCAAGTCTAACCACCCCCTCATACCACCCCACCCCACCCATACTGCCATGCGCTAGAGAGAGAGTAAAAGAGGGGAGGGGATGATGGGTGGTTCAACTTTTAACTACTAAAAAGTTGCTTTTTGTTAAAGGATTTTGGAAAATGTAAAAAATAAATATTTTGCACGTAGTATTGCATAGAATAAAATAATACATTTCAAAGTTTTATTAATTTTTACAATTAATAGTAGGTGATATTGCAAAAAATCCCATTAAATCCCTTCACTGTTCATAAAACAATATCGTTAAAAAGTAATTAATGTTTCGCTGCACTTTGCTAAATTAAATGCTACAGAATTTTTCATTCACGCATCAACTGCTTCACCCCATCACCGAACAAGGATCATGACATTGCTGGGGCCAATGGCAGCAGCAATCAGGCACAGCAGGGCTTCATTTGCAGAGGATATAATGATATGACCAGGAAACAGGTTTGATAACGGTACTAATAAACATTCTCATACTTTCCTGCCTCATCAAACAGAATCAGAAACTACACAAGCAAGTGTGACACAGTTTGACTGTCAGTGTAATCTGTAATAATAAGGCGTAGCATCTGTCTAAGCCTGAATTTTGTCGTTACCTCTGGGTATTTCATCAATGACAGTTGGCCAAGTGTTAAACCCATCATAAATGACTGTGGTTTGAGGGAAGTGGGTGATGATTTACTTGATGGTATACACCATGAGCTACATAAGCTGCAAATGTGACTTTCAGTGATTACTTAACAGTGTCTTCTGTTGCTCTAAAAGTACCCCATACTTCTCACCCCTTCCTTTATGTTGAACATGCACAATCATTATTGGAGGGCATTCCAGAGCCTCAACAACCCATGTGCTTCAGCTTCACGGCTGCCATCGCTCCTCAAGCCTCTTTCACAAACTCTCAGCAGTGCTGGGAGCAGTAACAGCTGCTCTTGTGTGCTGTGGTGTTAAAACTGAAAATGGGGGGGGTTGTCTGGCCCTGCAGTTTATAAAGTCTTCAGAAAGGGAAGAGGAAGGAGATCTTAGAGAGCAATTGGAGTCAACTTAGCTCGAAGTGACATGTTTTGCTGCCACTAACTGGTTTCTGCTTCACAACCTGCCCAAGGTGTCTACCTGTGTGGTATCAGAGGTGGTACACTTGCGACTGTGGTCAAATTCTGAGGCAGACGTTGAGAATTCAGCCGCGCGGCAGATCAGATTACCCGGACAGATTAGACGCGATTTGATTGTAATCAAAGCCAATGGATGTAGTCTGCAATCACAGGAATGCAAACGTGTGTTTCTCGGTGTACAACAGTGTGTTGCATGGATAGTGAAGGTTTTGAAAAGAATTAGCCCACAAAGGCAGGAGCGCAGAGGATCGAGAGGTTGCAGGTTCGAATCCCACTTCTTGTCATTGTGAAACACAGCACGGCACAGTGAGCCACAAAAAAACTCTCTGCATTTAACCCACACACCGTGCAGCAGGAGGCAGCTGTTGAAAGGGCTCGGGGAGCAGTGATGGGGACGATACCTTGCTCAAGGGTTGGCATTAAATGAAGTGTGGTGCATGTCACGATGTTAAAAGACAAAATTTAAGCCCATTGTGTGATTTTCACTGGAATGGAGTAGCAGGCTAAGAATTCATTAAGACAAACTGAGGCCTTAATTTCATTTTAAAATAAATGTTTTCACAGTAAAACATTTAATTTAATCTGCTAATTATGCTAATTATGATAAAGACAGTTTGGCAGGCTGAAAACAGTACAGTACTATTGCAAACTTAAGCAGGATCATTTTTCTTCAGTGTGTTATATGATGTACATCATTTTTTATACTTGAAATACGTCTTAAATGTCAGTTAAATCTTTATCCAATCAATTAGGATTCCTCCATGCAGTTATCCAGGCATGCACTAAAACACACTATAAGGAATGTCCACTGTACATAGCTTTGAGCTGGGTCCTGAGGAGGAATGTGCTACAGTGTTCATGTGGAACAGTTCTTCATGCGTGTGTATTTACACATTCTCTCTCATGTGTGTGAATTCATTGCTTTGGACTCATTACCGCTGCCGACGGAGTGAGGGGAACCTAATGAGAACCCTATGGGGGGACCACACATCTCCAGACCCACCCAGGCTCTCCTGTAGAAGCTGGAGTTGGCCTCTCCGTGGGTGGTGGCGAGAGGTGCATGCTGGTCCTGCGGTGGCTTGCGTACAGTAAAGGGCGAGAATTTATTAACCCAAATAGTCGACGGTTTGATATGAGGCCACACACAACGAACACACACTCAAACATCGCACTGCCGCACAGCGGCCACCACAGCTGCAACTAAGGGTGCGTGTGTGTTTGTGCTCCCAACAAGCGAGCGAGATAGGGTGTGTGTCCGCTGGAGATAGAGCAGGGCATCAAAGAAAAACACCATCACGAGAGAGAGAAGGAAAGAGCTCTAATACCGGATCCCCCGGTGCCAGCTGGAATAGGGGGCACGGGGAGGAGGGGGTCGTGTGTTGGACGGAGCCCAGCTTTGTCTGCCTGTGCCTCCAGGGAGCTGCGTCTGGCACAGGCAGGGCAGCCTGCTCCTTTGGACCCCGTCCAGGCCACACGCGGGGGCTACGCTCAAGAAAACCCCTGGCTGAAAGGGGATCACCAGGCCCCAGGCCATGCAGACACACGCACACGCACACACACACACACACACACACACACACACACACACACACACACACCACTGTATTGCTATCTTTGCTGGCTATTTCCAATGACTTCAAATACTGTCCATCTGATAATCAACTTTACAAATGTGCGTTCCTCTTCGTGAGCTGATTCCTTCCCATCCATGCAGTGCACAAGCAGTTGTGTACACTGTGAAACACACACGAACAAGATTGCAGGCTATATCTACCGACTTTCATCACAATCGTCAGTCTGTCAGTGGCACAGAGTTGTCCTGTTCAGGCTAGTTTCACAATGGAAAGCCAATCAGCAAGCACATATACACCAACTCTTGTTTTTAAATCTTGTTCTGCAAGGCTTTGGGGCAGCAGTGGCCTAGTGTTTAGGGTGTTGCCCCCAGGATCAGGTTGTGCGTTCGTATCCCAGACCTGTAGGTTGCCCTGAGGTACCTCTGAGCAAGGTACCTTCCCCGTCACTGCTCCCCAAGCACTTTCAATAGCTGCCCCCTGCTGCACGTGTTTGTGTTTGTGGGTAAAATGCAGAGGTCTAATTTTGTCGTGGCTCACTGCGTGCTGTGCCGTGTTTCACACTGACAAGAATAGTCACTTTCACTTTGATTCACTGGAAGAAAGGCTGAAAATACCTTTCCAGTAAAATGTTTGACGGTCAAGAGGTAGAGATGAACATTATTTTGCTCCCTGATCTGATCGGAGTGCTTCCATGTTGAACATTGGCTGATACTGGTGTGGTATTTGTATTTTCACCTGACAATTATCAGCGCAAAATGACCTTATTTTTAGTCTGTGAAATTCTGTACTAGACTTTTTCATTTTCAAATGCACTTTTTTGCTAACTTTACTGACCGATGATTAAACCTGACTGTCCTTTTTGATTTGCACGCTAACATTGTGCAGAGAAATGATTTGATCTTTTGATGTATGTTAAGTAATATTCATTCTGAATATTAATATCTCAAACAAGCATGCAGGGTTCTGAAAATACCCGTTTTTAATCAAAGACGGTTTAGTGAAGCAGAACATCTCCACAATAGTTTATTTTCAAAAGGAAAAATAACCCTGTTTGAATGCATTTTCTTCATGCTTCTTGTGGAATGTCACTCACGGTAAGTGACTAAACAGACTCATAGCTTACAGCTATTTTATGTGGCAGGTGCTGCACGTCTTTTTGAGTTTTCTCAATTGACTTTAGGACAACTCCAAATTACAGACTTTTAGATCTGTAAAACTAAAAATACACATCACCTCTGCAGGTGGTAGATAATGCTCGGGTGGATCATCCCTGCAACACAAGCGTAGTTAGAATGTTAAAGAAAAAAGCAATGCCATTAAAAAAACCATTAAAGAACCACAGTTTCCTGGAGAAGCTTTCCATAAATGTGAGAAGAACATGCCAAAGGTATAAAAAAAAACCTGTTCTGCCTAGAATCTTTCACTCACTCATATATCTCGTTGGCTAAAAATGGTTCTCTAACAAAAACTGCGCTGAAATATTCTTACTGAACCAAAAGTGGTTCTTTTCTGCTACCAAGCAAGAACCTTTTCTGTAATTTTTAAGAGTGACACCTAAAGTATGCTCTCAGGCTGATCCTGGACATCCTAACACAGTAATGCTTCTATCGATAATCGTCAGAAGTTCAAAGCTGCATTAAATATGCTGTCGTCTTCTTATTTCGGCTGCTACCGTTTAGGGGTCGTCACAGCAGATTATCCATTTCCGTTTCTTCCTGTTTTCTGCATCTTCCTCATTCAAGATTGCATATCCTCCGTCACCAAGTCCATAAACCTCCTCTTTTCATCTTTCCTGGCAGCTCCATCCTCAGCTTCCTTCTCCCAACATAATCCTCATCTCTCCTCTGGACATGTCCAAACCAACGCAACCTTGCTTCTCTAATTTTGTCTCCAAAACGTCCAACCTGAGCTGTCCCTCTCATGTACTCATTTCTAATCCTGTCCATCCTCGTCACACACAACAAAAATATCAGCATCTTTAACTCTGACGCCTCCAGTTCTGCCTCTTGTCCTCGGTACCACCGTCTCCACCCCGTACAATATAGCTTGTCTCACTACCGTCCTTTAAACCTTCCGTTTTACTCTCGATTCACAGATCACTCCAGTCACTCTTCTCCATCCACTCCAACCTGTCTGTTCTCTCTGTACCTCTCTTCCACACTCGCCGTTATTCTGAACTGTTGATCCCAAGTATTTAAATTCCTTTGCCTTTGTCACCTCTACTCCCTGCATCCTAACCACTCCACTTTCCTCCCTTTCGTTCTCTCATGTATTCTCTCTTTGTCCTACTCACTTTCATTCCTCTCCTCTCTAGAGCACATCTCCATCTCTCCAGGTTCTCCTCAAGCTGCTCCCTAAAGATCACAATATCATAAGCAAACATCATCGTCCACGGAGACTCCTGTCTAACCTCATCCGTCAACCTATCTGTGTATTAAATGTGCTGTGAAGACATAAAAACCTCACATTGTTGACAAAAAACGAACAGTACTTGCCAAATCCATGCATTTTTGTGGAAGCCAACAAAATGAGGGAAAGAAATTCGAATCAACTGACAAATTTCATTTCACGCTACATGTGTAGCTGTCATGACAGTAAAGCACCTCTGATAAATTCGCTCTCATCCACCCCTCCCTTTCTTTCCAGTGCCTGCAGAAATGAAATGAACATTAGAATATTCTTTGTGTTGCCTTGATGTTTCAGTCGGCCATAATTCCATAGGCGTCGCTGCCATGAGAACAGTCCCTCAACTCTGTATACTGTTGCTGGGAATTACATCATCACTCTGTATACTACAGCAATGGGAATATGGGAAAATCAGTGTTTAGAAGCTTGTGTGTGTGTGTGTGTGTGTGAGTGTGTGTGTGTAGGTGTGTGTATACAGACTAATGCTTTGTGTCTGGGCAAGTGACCTTTGTGTTGAATAGTCTAACCAAAATGATCAAGTTACCCCATTTCCCCTTCTCTTCCCCTCTTTTTTTCTCCCACACTCTGCTTCTCTAGCTGTCTGTCTCTGTCAGGTTTTGGGTTACTCCAGGCTCCAGACAGAGGCAGTAATGTGGCCATAACCCCCAGACACAGACACAGGGGGGTGGGGGGTCTACGTTTGTCTCTAAAAAGAGACAAACAGAAAACAGTGTTGTGAGGGCAGTGAGAGATGGAGTGTGTGTGTCTGCTAGGAGAATATTTTATTTTTATTAAGAAAGGAGAGGCAAGAAAAAGACTTTCGTGGGAGTCCTTTTAATCTCTCAAAAACAAAAGTTCATGAAGAGTATCGAACCCACACTTATCGTCGTTAACGCAATCACCTGTAAAACTCTCACAGTGAGCTGAACAGCAGCTCTAATATAATAAACTGAGCCTTTTGCTTATAGAACAACTGGAATATGAAGCCATTGACGTTGCAAGCAAATATGCAGGGAAACAGATAAAAGGCAGGCCAAAAGATGGACAAAGAGTCCCGCGACAGAGAGAGAAAAAAAAAAACTTCTGGATCTCATTAAAAGCCCCTTTCCTCGGTACAGCTGTCCTTACAAAATCAGCCCCTCCCCATGACCCCAGCAGCCCAGCCCTCAGCACTGAGGACAACGTCGTGAGGTCATCAGACGAACAGAACCTCTTCTATACTTTTACACCAGCATTCAGCCAACTTCATTCATCCCAGTAACTATTCATCTATTGGAGAAAACAGAGCAAAATAACACTTAAGACAGAAAACAGCCTGTCTGTGTAAACTGGACATCACTGTATTTCTGCTGGTCATTGTGGATGGGCAACCTACTGGTCTGGGATCCAAACCCACAACCTTCTGATCCTGGGACCTAATCCCTAACCACTAGGCCACCGCTGCCCCCACTAGGCCACCTCTGACGATCCTTAGATTTTAACACCATCTAAACTTTCCATTCCTTTTTTCCCATTATTTTTGTACCGGATCATTTCTTCCCTTCCATGACCCAACATCAACTTAAACAGACAACACGCAGTAAAACCGATCCCTTAGTGTGCCCATCCGTGCAGATCACTCACTGCAGATGTAGCTCAGCGAAAAGTCGCAAAAGATCTTAAAGGTATAACAGGATGAAACAGAGAAGGAAGTGAGATTAGACCCAGGAGAAAAGGCAACATACATTGTGTTGTATATCAAATTCATCTCACACAACTGTCAGTATTTCTGTTTGTGCCACGAATCATGTACTTTTGCTAATTTTGACATTTTCAATGGCAATAATTTTCCTCAAAAAAAGGCTGAAATTGATTCAGCTGTTTAGATACAATTCTGTTGGATTAGTAAATTTATAATCACTGGCACAGAATTTGGCAGACGCTCTTATAAAGGGTGATGTGCGTGAGTGCTTATTAGCTTCCAAAGGAAAACCTAAGCTTGAGTTTAGAGCTGCTGGCCAATACAGTTTTGCTACACATGAAGAGACACATTTTTCTGAAGTTGTAAAGAAGGAATCCTCATGTATGGGAAAAATGAGAAATGTGGGATGATAGTAAAAAGGTGCTAATGGGAGAAGAAAAAAAATCATCACACCAAGATTCTTAAGCTTTCACTGTGAGAGTGTGACTGTGTGCTTAAATGGATGGTAAGAATGCCCTGGCATGATCAGGAGCTCTGTGTAGTTGGGGTTCAGTTTAAGATGAGAAGCTGTCATCCATGTGGAAAATATCATTCACGCATGGCCGGGTGAGAGCGAGGGGGTGTCATCTGCCTAACAAGTATAGAAAAAAAAAAGAAAAGAAAAAAAAAAAACACCTGAGAATATTATTTTGCCAAGAGAGCGCGTGCACACGGGCAGACGCAATAAAAATGACTGATTCTGATTTTCCAGAATGAATGCCATCATTTTTTATAGACTGATACATCAGAGCGCACGGACGCCTTTGCACACCACTGTTGTGAACACTGTATTTAGCAGGCTGTTGGACAGGAGGAAAATGTTTTTGTCAGTGATTCTGAAGACTCTGAACCCATACACACATCAGCTGCCGCACTTTGCACGTTATAAACCGGTGAGACTGTGCCAACTCTAAACCACAAACAGAGGCTGCTGACAGGTGTAGTAACACATGCATAGGGAGCGAAAAAGAGGAAGACAAAGGTAGCAGGGGGTGAAAAAGAGAGACACTGTGTGTTTTATGTTTGCTCTGTAAAATGATGCCAGTCACAGCACTTCTCATGGTGCATCGCAACCTCTTCATAGCAGCATTAATACAAAATATTGAACGTTAATATGCCGTTTTATTTTTTTGGCTTAAGAGAGAGAGAAAGAGAGAGAGAGAGAGAGAGAGAGAGAGAGAGAGAGATACACCCACTGGAAAGATTAAATTTTTATGGCTTTGCCTTTAAAAAATCCCAAGTTTATCCAAACCACCGCGGTTGCTTTTGAACAGCAGAGATTAAAAAAGGTAAACGGTTTAACTCTTTATGTCACAACTAGTTATGGGAACTAGAACAGCAGCAGAATTGATTATATTCAGATTGATAAAAAAAGACACGTCTGGGCTTCTGAGGGAGGAGAAACGGATGACAGAAAAGGTGCTATTGTCGTGAAATATGTTTTAAGTAGGTTTGGCATTTGAAAATTCATGGTCTCTCAAGATCTGCGAACGTGAAGAGGTGAAAATGGGAAAAGACCCATGAACAACTTGAAATTAGTCTGAAACCAAAAAGGTGTTTATTTAAGTGAGGACATCTCTGCCACACATATGCCACGTTCATGAAAGTGAAGTGAAAGGGACTATTCTTGTCATTGAGAGGACACAGCACAGCACACAGTGAACCACGACCAAATTGGATCTCTGCTTTTAACCCATGTACACAAACACACCGTGCAGCAGGGGGCAGCTATGAAAGCGCCCGGGGAGCAGTGATGGGGACAGTACCTTGCCCAAGGGTACAACAGCGTAACCTACTGGTAAGGGGTTTGAACCGTCTTTCGATCCTGAGGTCAACTCCCTAACCCCAAGGCCACTGCTGCCCCTAGTGCTGCTAGTGTACACATATATGCTAGCGTATAAACTAGCAGAAGGCAGTGAAGCATGTGTGATAATGTAAATGTAGACAAATGATTATCTGCTGAAACGCTGTGATAAACAATAACCTTGTGCTCCTGATTTCCACGTGTTTGCATTATGCAGCCTCTTATCTGTTTCAGTGACCTTTTGCTCGCCGCTGCTCAGTGGGATTGTGAATCTTCGTTCTGGGAAAATGAATGGTCTTTCATCCGAGAGGTCGGACTGTTCACCGATGAGCAACAAACTGTACACCAACCTTTATTTGCAATCCATTTTTTCCGCTGGACTGCCAATAGGGGGTAAACTGTAAAGTTCAGGAACGCACTGTCCCATTTGTGTCTCGTCCTCATTTGTTTTCTCTGCAGCACCCGCCGAATCTTCCCTTTAACTGGATGAAATATTGAGCTACTGGTAGCAGCAGCGTAACTGTGTCTGTTACACTAACACATCTGGATCAAAGTTACTATGTGGGTCCAGAAATGAACTGAGCCAGAAGGAGAAAGATACAACTAAAATACATTTCATCGTTTATCAGCTGATCTTAAATGAAATGTTGTTTTGTCCTCCTGGTGGGCGGTTTCACGAGAATGTCACAAGAAATTCCTCTTTTTCCCCCCATGTTTGATGCTACGAAAGTAACCGCTGAATAAAAAAGATGAATTAAACAAAAAGGGGACAGTGGTGTGATAGAAAACGAAAGAATAATTTGACCGTTACCAATGTAAAATAATGCGATCGGTTATCATTAAACTATTAAACTGAACAAATGATGGTCTCTCTTAATTAATGATGCAGCCAATCAGCATTTTAAAAATACTGAAACTGTCCATGGTAGTAGATGCTGGATAAAGAGATGGATAAAAAGCAGCTGAAGACCTTGCATTAACTTTCAGAATTCTGTGATAGTTTTAGTTAATATTACGGCAGGAGCAGTGTGGAAAAAAGTGGAAACCAGTGGGAATGTAGGAGGGAAATGAAAAGGAAATGAGAAAAAGGGATGTTTGAAAGTAAAGATGGCATTATCCCACATTTTTTCTTCGTGATTATAATATCAAAACATTGAGCATTGTGTGATACCCATCTGGCATTGTTCTTCATAAAAGCATGGTGCTTGAAAATGAACTGTTTTCAACTGCAGAACAGCTGTGATTGTTGTTTTAAGAAAGTGATATGTTGGAGGACTGGACAACATTCCTTCCTTTTCTGGTTTTCCCTTAGATATTAGATATTTGATCGTTTTCTGCTGATATCAACCCAGGATAGACCCCCGCTATCTGGTCAGGGTCATCTGCGCATGCAAACCATTAATAAAGCTGAAGCTTTGTAAAGTGACCCAGGATTTTAAGTACTGACTTTAAAACTCAGAAAAACGTCATCAACAGCAAGTTTGTTGTGGGCCACGCTGTAGCTGGGCATGACCTGCATGTCATGTAACGTGCCTTCCAGAAGTGACTGGCACCCTCTGAGCTGAGCTGAAAGGGCTTTTCAAATAATATTAAAATATTTGTCTTATTTTTAGTGAAAAGATCAGGTTGATTAGCAAACTAAATTCCCCACTGACTCACTGCACCCTCCATCAGGGATGTCAGTAATTCTAGAGTGTACTCTGCACTGGGAGGACGCTGTGTGAAAAACTGCTTTCAGCCCCAGGCCCCCAGATTTATCTGCACCACAACGACAGAGAACAAGCCAAAGAGTTGGGCCTTACAATCTCCATCATTATAGCACAACACAAACCTGCCAGGTTAGTATTTGTGTTTTACACACACGTTTAGGTACACCTGGAACTTTTTTAGAGCCCTTGCTCAAGAACACACACACACACACCCCATTGAGTTTAGCCTTTAGACTGACATTAAAAAGTGCACTGGCAGAAGAACTGGATTTTAACACTTCTAGATACAGCATGTACTCAACCAACAAGAAAAACAGAATAACATCAACAGAAAGGAGATGTGTGTCTGTGTGTGGTTGGGAACACGCACACGCATATACGCATGCACACACACACACGCTCACTTCAAGTCCACTGAAACAAAACGCCAGACAAACACTAACAAAGACAGGCAAAGAATGAGAGAGAGAGAGAGAGAGAGAGAGAGAGAGAGAGAGAGACTGTTACAGTGGTCCGTAAGGGTGAGGGAATGTGAGAACACAAAGATGAAAGGGAGTTAACACGTGCAGACTGCCTTCTGTAATTTACACTCTTCCAATCAATCCACTCTTTCTCCCAAAGTGCCAGACACTAGACACACTTAACACACACACACTTTTTCTTTCAATCCTCAAATCTCTTGCAGTCTCAGTTCCTCTCTCACTTCTTTCTATGTAGTCTGTTCTTTGTGTGCGTGTCATGAGCTGCAGTAAGAGAAAAGCACAGTAATGACCCACCAGAGTGCTCTAGACAGACACACACACACACACACACACACATTTCTATTTTGATTTGTACAATTTTATGGCTATTTGGTACTTGCTGCAATCAGCCACTTTAACACTCTGCATGTGAGCACGTGTGTGTGAGTGTGCGTGCGTGCATGTACGTATTTACTCGTCCTGTCCACTATTTTTTGAAATCTGTTGCATATTTAAACTTCTGTGAAGCTTCAGGTAAATTATTGTGACGGAAAGTGTAAATGATCCCACATTTGTGTTGTTGTTGTTGTTGTTGTTACTATACATCTGCACCATTCCCACTTCCAGAGCTTTCTGAGTGTTCAGAGGAAACCAAGGTACTCACGTGTGGCAGTTGGAGAAAAAAAACGAAGAATTCACTGATATGCACTGATGTGGGAATAGTGGACTGATCCTTTCCTGATACAGACGCTCTTAATGAAATACAAGGCTGAGCGTTATAGAAAAACATGGCAGAATGAAGAAAATACAGATATTTATGCACAGCTGCGCAAGTACATAAGCACAGATCTGATGATTAATATTCCGTCACCGTGTGTCCATCACAGCAAAAGCACACGTATGAGCTAAAACCGGTTTGCTACAATGCTTTAGTATGATCTTGTGAGGTTTCTGCAGGCGGCAAGAGCTCAACATGAGACAGAGACAGACAGCGAGGGATACTGCAGGACAACACCTTTACTTATTAACCTCCTTTTTCTTTCAATGACGGACAGAAGCAGTCTTTCAAAACGCACATTATTCACAATGACTAGACAGCAAGAGGAGTTGTCAGGCACTTAATTAGTGGTGCAGAAAGGAATAGAGAAAGAGGGTGACGGGAGAAAGAAAGACAGAGACTGCCTCTATCTAGCATCCACACTTTTACGTTTGGCCTGTCAGGTGACACTGCACATACACATTCAAGCGTGCAGTTCTCTCACACAAACACACACACACACACACACACACACACACACACCCCTATCTCTTTTCGTAACTTTTGCGACAAACACTGTCTCACCTGTCAGTCCTCTTCCCTCTTTCTCTCCCTCTCTCCTCTCGCCCTGCCGGATGAGTTAAGAGAAGAAATGGGTGGAAGGAGGGGAAACGGTGGCCAATGTGCACATTATGCTCTTTAGGAATAGAGCACAAGAAACAAGAAAAATGGGGAGTTAAAGAAACCCCTTGGACAAAGTTTAGATAGCTGTGCTTCATTTATGGATGGTGGGTTACAGAGTGTGTGTGTGTGTGTGTGTGTGTGTGTGTGTGTGTGGGAGTATGAGGCACAGCGTGTGTGTACCACACTTTCTGGTGCAGAGCTACTGGTGCAGCACTCCAGGTTATTTTTACCCCTCAGCCAGCAGGAATGCACACAGAACTTCTCTCATTTACACTCAATATGGCTAAAGTGAAGCAACCGAGCCACAAACTCAAGCTTATTACGCAATAAAACAGGCCTACATTACACTTTCACTGCAGTTCTGCAGCATTACGGTGTTGTGTGAGCGGTATGCGAAGTGCCAAGCCGTGTGTTATGTAACAAGCAGCACAACTCTGCAGGAAAACCCACTGACCCTCCTGTACACAGTAGAAAAGGCCACCCGAGCCTCAGGTTCACTTCACCTGCTCACGCACTTCACATGAACATGGCATTCTGATTCTGGGGCCTAGACCGTAAACTGCCACTGCTGCCCTGTGGTAACGTCTCTCACTCATAATGTTTTCACTTCTGTAAACGCTCAAGCTCGCTGCTCACAAGCACAGATCAAGAAGTAATGTGGCCTAGTGGTTAGCGAGTTGGCCCCGGATCGGAAGATTGTGGGTTCAAACCCCTTCCCGGTGGGTTGCCCTGAGGTACCCTCGAGCAAGGTGCCGCCCCCGTCAGTTCGCTCCTGCGTCCCTCGTCCTTCACCCTGTGAGCTGGGATGGACACCCGTGACCCTAATTAGGACAAGCAGCCCAGAAAATGACTGACTGACTGCAAGTAAAAGCAAGTTAGCTGATATGATGTCTTAGTTCCAGGATGAGAGACTCTTCAAAAACACACAGAGTGTATTTTCCAGTAAATTGAGCCAATCAAACCACCTACATATCTGTTAATCTGTCAACGCTGGAACAGAGCACCTAACACACGGGATATTATGATTATGCATGTACTTTACTGTAGAGATGTTGCTGTTATCAGTGTCCGACTAAGAAGAGGAAATCCCATTACGACAGAAGAGCTATCTATCGCATTAAAGAGAGAGAGAGAGAGAGAGAGAGAGAGAGAGAAAGAAAGGGAGAGTAAAATCTGGCCCTATTATAGCTGATAATTACAAACATACTGTGCACACACACACACACACACACACACACACTAAAGATAAAGTCACTTCTCAGAAGCCAGTCCAATCATTTTTTAAAGATTTTTTCACAAAACTTTATTTGGGGAAATTATAATAAAAAACACATTAAAGAAAAAGGGGCTCCCAGCTGGCACATGCTTTCAATGCCACAACCATACGTGAATGCACAACTGGCCCAATTCTGTGTCTGTCCTCTTCCCTCCATCACTTAGAAAGTGGAGTGCTATGCTGGCTATGTTCTAGCCAACACAGGCACGTGTTACCCTACATGACAGAACTGGCAGTTGAGAGCTATGATGATGTGGGTCAGTGGTGGTCTAGTGATTAGGGACTAGGCCCTTATTTGGAAGGTTGTGAGATTGAGTCCCAGACCAGTAACCTGCTCTACTCTCCTGACCACCGCTGCCTGGGTGCTGGTTATGGCTGCCCACTGGTTAAAAGCAGGGGCTGCATTTCAATGTGGTTCACTGTGCATTGTGCTGTGCTTTCAAAATGGCAAACAGTCACTTTCACTTTCATGTAATGTTAGCAACAAAAAAGCTGCAGAGGCACTTTCAGTGACTGAAAGGAAACGTGCTCATATTTACCCTCCTAGCACTGATAGTTTGGTCTAAATGGGAGAGGCCCGTGTGTGGACTAAAATTGGGGGAAGTGGGGAAAAATACACAAGTATGACATTTAGTTTTTCAAGAGTGAAAGGAGCACAAACACTGCATTATTATTGAGTTTCCTGAAATAACAGGACATTTTAAGGGTTGTTTTATCTAGAATGTGTGCGTGTGAGACCTCAAGGGAAGACTGTAAATAAGGGAATAAACTGAAAGAGGGAACTGGTGCTCAGGAGAATGGGTCAGGGGCTTTCGTTTATGTGACACCCTGCTGCACACACACACGCACGCACACACACACACACACACCCCTAACCTTTATTTTTTGCCTCACACATACTTCCACTTACACAAAGAACCCTCCCTGTGCACATTCATCAGACGCTTGCACGACCTACAAAAAGCTCACCATACACACCTCACTTTGCACACACAGTCTCAGAGACGTGTGCACACCAAAGAGCAACATAAAATATTCAGTGAATTTTTCAACATGTGCTCTTTTTCCCTCTTCACGTGTAGAAGTGCAAAAAAAAGAGAGACAGGAAAGAGTGAGAGAGGGAGGGGGAGACGGAGTCAATGAGGGCAATGAGAGAGCGGTAGAGAGAGAAAGAGAGAGAGAGAAAAAGCCCAGCTGACTCCTTTCCAAGAAACTCCCCTTAGCAACAGCCCTAGCTCAGTCTGTGCCCTATTGGCCAGCTGACAGCACGCATCACCAGCCTTTTCAGGACCCTCCACCAATCAGATGCCCATACAGCTTCGGGGGAGCTGGGCTTTTCGGATTCCATGTTCTCCATGGCAACTGAAGCCTGCTCCTGGCCTAGAGGTGGCCTGTGAAGAAAACATACAGGCACATGTGTACACACACACACACACACACACACACGCTTGAATGCATGCACACACTCAAGCAGCAACACACACACACACACACACACACACACACACACACACACACACGGAGATGTTTAGGTACACCTGGAACTTTTTTAGAGCCCTTGCTCAAGAACACGCACATACACACATGCACCTCTGCTAGAAGATAAATGGGGAACACACACAATTGTAGAAACAAAAAACAATGCACACACACACACACACTCTTGTAAGAGTGTGCAAAGCTAAACCTGGAACTTTTTTTAACCCATTCAAGCAAAAACGTGTGCATGCATGCACACACACACACACACACACACACACACACACACACACTATCCTGAAAAGTGAGATAGTGGTGTGAAGGTGAGCGGGGGTTCTAATGAACAAAATGGAAACGAGTGGAACACAGGCCAGATCTACGTCACTAATCCTGAGAAACTGGAGCAGCACATCTGGGCATGAGTGTGACAGTTGTTAACTTGCCCTTTTGTCTTTGCCTCAGGTGGAGACTTTCATGTACAGATCCAGAGTTCTGAACAAAGCAGTAAACAGCTGTAACTGCTCCACTGCTGAGAATGAATCCTGAGTGGCAGGTGATGATGTTTACAGCCTGGTCAGGATGGATTGTGACAGTGTTGCATCAGAAATTACAGCGCTGCTGTTACAATCTGGAGAGATGCCCCCCTCAGTGCAAATAATCTCATCCAAACATCCAGCAGAGACAGTAAACACATGCAAGTGTGTCAGTTAGCTTCTCATTTGTGCCTCTCAGGCAGGATTTCTCCAAAACACACAAGTAAAAAAATATACAAAGAAAAGCTGAACTGCAAACAGACTGTGAAAATCTCTTGTAGGGGTTTTAGACTTAAGCCTGTTACAGAGCCTTATCTGAGAGATACACAAATGGGTTCCAATATCTATACAGTAAAAGAGAGAGAGAGAGAGAGAGAGAGAGAGAGAGAAAAGACAGTGAGAGAGACAGAAATGGCGGAGATAAGGTAAGAAAAGGGGAAGAAATGAAGAGGGAACAAAGAGAAAAAGAGTGGAAGAGAGGAATAAATGGAAAAAGGAAATGGATCAAATAAATGGAAATAAAGGAGTGTCCGAGAGAGAAGAGAGAGAGAGACTGAGTGAATGAGAGACAGAGTATAAGTGTGAGAAAGACAGACAGAGAGAGAGAGAGAGAGAGAGAGACAGACAGAGAGAGAGTGAGAGAGAGTCAGAGTGAGAGAGACAGAGACAGAGTGAGAGAGCTCTTTGTTCTTGGTGTTGGAGTGAAGATGAGTTGCAGTCTCTCAGTATCTCTCGGTGCTGCTGAAGAAAACAAAGCCACTTTAGAAAGGACTCCTCAAAGCCCAGCAAAGAAACGACTCAGGCTCTGTAGTCACGTGAAGTGTGTGTATGTGTGTGTATGCACGTCTGTGTGGGAGGGTGTCTGTGCACGAGTGTGTAAGTGTGTCTGATTGCGTACAGAAGTGACCCATCTATCACAATCTAACACTCTGTCTAAACAATACAGAGACAAAGACGCGTGTGTGCGATTTCCCATTCATACCACACTGTTTTTAAGGCCATCAAAATTAACAGCAGGTAATTAAAAGTAATGACAGCATTTCCTTTGAGCTTTGGCCACTAACTCACTTTCAGTAGCTAATTAACTTCTACATTAATTACCTCTTTAATATGGAGCTGGATCCCATACAGGCGCTGAGACTTTCTCACAAACTGGAACAAAACGCAACCCGGCTGATATAGGTTTGCAGAAGAGCATATGGACGTCACAGTTATCGAAAAGAGATTTCCCATTTTTACACACACACACACACACACACACACACACACACGCACACACACACGCACACGCACACGCACACGCACACGCACACACATGCACGATCAGCAGCAATGCTCATACTGACTTTTAAAGCAGATCAGATACATGGTCAGACGTGAACACACCAATTCAATAGCATTTAGTGAAGTAAAGTGAAAGTGACTATTTGTCATTGCGAAGGCACAGCACACAGTGAACCACAACGAAATGCATTACCAGCATTTAACCAACACAAACCGTGCAGCAGGGGGCAGCCATGTCCAGTGCACGGAGAGCAGTGACGGGGCCAGTACCTTGCTCAAGGGTACCTCAGGGCAACCTACTGGCCCAGGATTCAAACCCACCACCTTCCAAAATAAAAAGGACTTCATTCAACCTTTTAGTAAAATATTATATTATTATTTCCGGTGTTTACTTTTACCCGCCTGGGCACAAGCCTCAGTAAGATAAATATGTGGGCATTACTCTCTTCAGTCTAAGTCATGCAGCAGTACATCAAACAGGTCAGAGTAAAACCACAAGGCCAACTTTGATTGGGAAGAAGGAAGTTTTAGCCATTTTTTTCCTGGATGCTGGGAATCAAACACTAGCACCACTGTGACCCAGACCCGGCTCAAAAATGAGCTCAGCTCAAAGAGATAGTTTCACACATCTCCGAACCCAGTCAGCATCATGCACACTGTGTAAGGACATCTCTGAAGTTAACACTGTCTTCTTATTTCAGCTGCTCATATTAGGAAATGGATGACAGCGGGTCATCTATCCCCGTTTCTTCTTGTCCTCTGCATCTTCCTCAAAGGACTATGTTGTGTTCAAGTCATGTTCAGCTCCAACACCTGTCTTTTTCTTCAGCACCACCATCTCCAACTTGCATAACAATGCTGGTCTCACTACCATCCCGTGAACCTTCCTTTTAACTCTTGCTGGTACTGCCACAGATCACTCCTGCCACTCTTCTTCACCCATTACAACCTGCCTGCCTGCACTCTCTTCTTCACCTCTCTTCCATACTCACCATTACTTTGAACACATATTTAAACTTCCTCACCTTTGTCACCTCTACTCCCTGCATCCTAACCGCTCAACCGTCCTCCCTTTCATTCACTGCCACATATGCCTTTGCCCAACTGACTTTCATTTCTCTCCTCTCTAGAGTACAACTCCAACACTCCTCAAGTTGCTCCCTGCTCTCGCAACAGATCAAAATGTCTTCTGCAAAAATCATAGTTCACGAGGACTCCAGTTAGTCTAATATCTAAAATGTACACAGCATGATTAAAGTGCTAGTAGCCATCATTAGGCTTAGAATTTGTCTATGATTTGGTCTAATTATGTCTCAGCTAAAGCTACTGGACTACAGGGAGAGAAACAGGCAGTACAGTCCAACAAGCTACCCCCAGAGACAGTCAACCCACTCAGCATCTTACTATTGAACCCAGATCACAGGTCTAATGGCTTGAAATGTACATAGAAAGGTGTAAAGCAGGAAACACTACTACTCTAATCCTTAAGAGTATAATGAGCTTCAGCCTATTATTAGAGGGGTTTTTTCTACGCTTCCTGTAAGGCATAGCTACGCCTTGTGCTCCTGGCCTGGTGTGTGGTGGCCTTTGGCTGCAGTGGTCTTTAAGTTTCCTTTTTTGGACTGAAACACATGTATGCCTTACACACTTCAGACACCTCACAACTCCTGAATAGGGGAATATACAGTAAAATGGATGGTAAACAAAAAAAATGCTGTAAACAAAGAACGCTTTCAGAAATATAAATAATGATTGTTTATTTTGATCAATTTACAAAATGCAAAGTGAGCGAACAAAAGAAAAATCTAAATCAAATCAATATTTGGTGTTACTACCTTTTGCCTTCAAACCAGCATCAGTTCTTCTAGGTACACTTGCACAAAGTCAGGGATTCTGTAGGATTATAGTCGGTGTGTGATCAACCAGTTTTACCAAACAGGTGCTGATGATCATCAATGTCACACGGAGGTTGAAACACAGTCATGTTAGGAGCAACCGACCAGCCGAGTTCCTTCAAAAACTGTGTGCAAGTGTACCTAGAAGAACTGATGCTGTTTTGAAGGCAAAGGGTGGTCACACCAAATATTGATTTGATTTAGATTTCTCTTTTGTTCATTCACTGCATTTTGTTGATTGATGAAAATAAATGATTAACACTTTTTTGAAAGCATTCTTGTTTACAGCATTTTTTCACACCTGCTTAAAACTTTTGCACAGTTCTGTATATAATGACGGAGGCTTATCAGATCATCAAATATCTGCTATTTTGAACTCTGAATAGTTAATAATTCTGACTCGTTTCTAATTTGGGGTAAAGAGAAACTTGCATTTAGATGATTCCTTACTCTGGATTTTGCTCTGTCTTGCCTGAGAGTGTACAAACCCTGTGACGCTGACTAATGGTGTTTTATAGTGGGTGTAGTTCCCTTGGCCTGCACAAGGCACAGAATGATATATCGCTGCATTTTATTTATAGCATGCTTAGAAATCAAACTCATGGCACAAAAACATCCAATCAAAGCATTAAAATGGAAAGAACGTGAATCAATGCATTATGTAATAAATGTGTTTGTACACTGAGTATTTCATAATGGCTCGTAACATGGCAAACCAAACTCAAAGCTGAAACTATCAACTCAGAGCTCATAAACATATGCA
The DNA here is from genome assembly GCA_017165825.1 of Hepsetus odoe. Taxonomy (NCBI): domain Eukaryota; kingdom Metazoa; phylum Chordata; class Actinopteri; order Characiformes; family Hepsetidae; genus Hepsetus; species Hepsetus odoe. The sequence continues at coordinate 10,051,265 of CM029388.1, read as the reverse complement.
TGAGACAAAAGTGTCAATAAATTGGCCCTGAAGAGAGGAGGTGACGGTTCATTCTGTCCGTATTGCGTTTATACTACAAATAAACCACTATAGAGTTTGGAAGCGAAGTGAGACCAGCCTGCTGAGGGGGTGTGCGCCCTGTGATGTGGTGCACACCAGGGTGTGCTGGCCAGCATTCTCACTCTAACGAAGCGCTCTAACAGAACAATCCCACCAGGGTTCAATATGATCAAACCAGACCTGCCAAGTCACCCGTACACCACATCAAGGATAGAGCGGTTATATTGGAGTATGTCTGAAAGATAAATATAAGGGTTTCTATGGCTAATCAGACTCTCTCTGTAACATGAATACTCACTCACACGTCTAAATGGATACTGATGTTTGGCTTTTGTATTAGGGTACAAAACCTCCCAGACGGGCCCCTTTGCTGCACCTCCCAAAATGCACACACCCATTCACCCGCAGTTTAAGAAGGCTTATCAAAAGAGTGATGTGGCACTCCCCCACTGATCAGTTATTCAAGTCACAGACCAACCAGAGGTTAATGAGTTCTTACATAGAGAGAGGGAAAGAGAAGAAGAGAGAGAGGGCAAGAGAGAGGGAGAGAGATGGCAGGTCATGATTGATTTCACAGAGCAGAGCAGCATCTGGGTAATGTCTGCCTGCACGAGGGTGAGGCAGGGGACAGCGAGTGTGTATGTGCGTGCATGTCTGTGTGTGTGAGTGTGTGTGTGAGAGAAAGAGAATGCAAAGTGTGTAATTACTGTGTCAGGCTGTTCAGTGTTTGTCCACACAACCTAAACACACAGCGGATCTTGGCAGTGGAGTCGGCGGACGCTTCTAGATCCTCCAGTTTGTTTGTATATGCCGTGGATGCACTCACACACACACACACACACACACACACACACACACACACACACACACACACACTTCCCAACTAAACCCAGCTTATGTGCCATCCCTCCATATTCATCCCCTCTCTCCCTGCCTGGGCCCCTCACACACAAAAGCCTGGTGCAACAAAGAACTGAGGGCAATGACCCAAACCGAGAGAGAGAGAGAGAGAGAGAGAGAGAGAGAGAGAGAGATTTGCTTCTTCTTTTGCTGGAAAGGGGGAATGGATGCAATAAAGCTGAATATTTTGGTTCTGATAACCTCCCTTTTGCTATTTTCATTTTGGCCCTTGAAGATAATAGTAAGGTAGGGAAGTGAACCATAGCACATTTAAAATGCTGTGAAGGGTAACAAGGTATATCGCCATGTTGACAAAATCAGATCCCAGAAATATCCTAAAAAACCCGTTTTACATTGGTTCAGCAACGGATTAGCTATACGCCCAAGTAAATACGTGTCACTCACCGCAGTCCTTCTCTTCTGAACCAGTTTCATTCATTTTAGCTAGAACCAAGCCTATACCGTCATGTGTTGTGCATTTACTTTTAGCTTGGCAACAACAGCTCTAAACACTGTGGAACATATTTAACTTTACCTTTCTGTAATTCCAACAACCTCTGGACAATTTATCATGAGGCCCAGTCTTCCAGTGTTGTGCAGCACACAGACACCAGCACGGATACACTCACACACAGCCCTATTTAACCCTCCCTTTCACCTCTTTTGTGACAGTTCATCTTCCTGTCACTTCACTACACGCCAGCTTGCACCTGTGTCCTCCTCTTCCAGACCCCCCAGCCTCTCTCCATCCTTTGCTCTCCCTTATCTAACCTGAGCAGCCTCAGGCACAGCTTACTGCCTTTACACATCAGTGCACACACACAGAATCAGTCACGGTGGGAAAGAGTTTCACAGGTTATTCAAATTATTATAACTGTGGAATACTCAACCACGCCTATATGAAATAAAACACACTGACACATTCTCTACATATTTCCCTGCTTGGGAAAGCTTTATCAGTGGAATTCTGCAACAGTTAAAAACCATCTGCACTGCTAATCACAAGTACAATTGATTCCACAATATATGGCCTTGGTATGAAGTTTCCTCCTTTAATGTTGGCCAGGAGATAAGAGGCTTCTGAAGACAAAGTCAGAGAATAGGGACTGCGTTGGTTCGGACATGTGCAGAGGAGAGAGCAATTAAGGAAAAGGATGTTGAGGATGGAGCTGCCAGGTTAGAGGAGAAGAGGAAGACCAAAGAGGTGCTTCGTGGATGTGGCGAGAGAGGACATGCAGCCGGTAGGTGTGAAAGAGGAAGATACAGAAGACTGGAAGGAATGGAGCCAGATGATGTGCTGTGGTGACCCCTAAAGGGAGCAGCTGAAAGGAGAAGATATGAGGCCAACAATAAGAAGCAAGACCCTTTCACCCCCAACCCTGGTCAATGCTGGTCAACGCTGGTCAACGCTGGTCAACCCTGAATTTGACTGTACAATTGGACTACACACTTGCATACTTTGAACATCCCACTGCAAAGAAATCACATTAGCAGGTCTACTCTGTACTAAACTGGAGGGGTTTTCTTACTAAGCTCAGCTCAGCTCAAGTTTTGTAGGGTCTGAATTAAAAGAAGAATTATGTACATTTGATTTAACACTCGTGCTCACTGAAAAGAAACAAAGAAGGATGTATCAGGGGACCACTTACTTACAGAAGCCAAATGGTTTAAAATGTTTTCAGTCAGTGGGTCGACGCTCAAACTCTTATATAACCAGCCTGCCTCGCTGATCCCTGCTGTTATTCACATGCGTGCCGTTTCCCTTTGACACTGACTGCACCTTGTGCTTTTGTCACACATCTCAAGCACTTTCCTGTTCGACTAATGTTGATCTGTTCCCGTCTCTGACTCTCTCACACAAGCACGCACAGAGCAGGTGGGCTAAGTGGATGAATCCATCCTTCCTTCCTCTCCTCCCTCTCACTCTCCTCCCTCAGTGACGCAATGTTCTCTCTCCTCGCTGTGAGGAGGAGTATGAGGGACAGACTCTTCCTCCTCCCTTCCTGCTCCTCCCCTCCACCCACGGCCTCCTACGGCTGACTCAGCCCTTTCTGCTGCAGCACTTTCTGTTCAGCTTGGTGAAGGAGAGCAGAGAGAATGTATTGTGAACGGTGATGATGATACAAACCCTTTTTAATGGACACGCGTTCTTTATCTAGGGTTGTCATATAAAGTACACGCTGTACTCAGTTGTGTTTGTGCCAACTGTAACATAACTAGGCCGTAACGTCTGAGAAGTCTGTGACACCATTCACAGATACAACTCGCACAAACACACACAACAACGACCTGCGCAAATATCCCATCACGCCTTCCAATTATTTCTTAACAGAATCCAATTAGACACACCATCCGCTCTGAGTAGTGGATTCTTCAACATACTTAAGGCTCAGACTCATACAACTCATTATCCAGAACTTTGTCACGACGAAGGTTGCAGCGCTTAGTCAGCGATGTCGATCACTGATAAACGAAATGAAGCTCAATAATGTGTAATGTTGCTGCTGTCACACAGTTGGACTGAGAGAACTGAGGAGAGGAAATCTGCCACCACCATTGCATCTCTCAATGGAAAGTAACTAATCCCTGCTCAAAGAGTCACTAAATCTTGCTCCAGGACATTATACAATAACCGTGTTTTATTATAAGACAAAGTGTCAGCTTAATGTCTGGTGGCCTCTCTGCCATTTTCTGTTTCTGTTGCCAGACAATGGGACGAGCGTGGGGTGCTGGTGGTCTAGTGGTAGGATACTCACCCACAGACCAAGAGGTCGCAGGTTCGAATCCCACCTCCACCATTGAGTTCCTTATCCCCAAGTTTCTCCCTGTAGTTAAGAAATGTAAGTCACTCTGGATTAGAGCGTCTGCTAAGTGCCGTAAATGTGAAACAGTGAATGAGAAGCAGCCAATGAAAATAAACCTAGCTGCCACTTGAACGCCATTTCCAAGCTGCTCTACACTGCTAAAATTCAGATTTTTATAACTACAACATTAAAAAAAAAAAACACAACTGTACATGCCCGTAAAAGAATACAAAAAGTGTGTCACGGGCAGAGCTGTCACACTGGCAGAGCTGAGAAAATGAAAGTGAAAAAGCGAAAGTGACTATTCTTGTCATTGCAAGGTCACAGCACAGCACACAGTGAGCCACAACGAAATTGCATTTGACCCATGAAAACACCTTGCAGCAGGGGGCAGCTATGAAAGCGCCCGGGGAGCAGTGACGGAACCTTACTCAAGGGTACCTCAGGACAACCTACTTGTAAGGAGTTTGAACCCACAATCTTCTGATCCTGTGGCCAACTACTACTTTTTAATAACTTAGTGACGCTAGAAGACTAGGAAAGGCAGACAAGCTGTCATCCTCAAATCAGTAGATAGTGATTTTAGTTACGGTTCGACAACGAAAATGCCACTGTTGCAAGAATTTGACCATTTTTATCACTAGATACCATTTTTAGTTACTAGGCAAGGCCAAGGTCTGTGCTGTTGTCCAGGTTGCTCACACACTAGAAGTGTCTCATCCAAAATGAATGGAGCTTTTGTGCTAAATCATTATTTATTAAATGTTGATCTTTTCTTGTACAGATAAACATACCCATCCTCTCAACGCAGGACTGCATCAAATATCGCAAAACTGTGGTCATTATTTTCAAGATGCTTTTCAATTCCAGTTACAGGGCTTGGTTACAGTATGTTTAAACATTCGTTAAGTTCATGAGGGTTCATGCTCAGCCAGTGAGCTGATCAGCTCTCCAATCGGCTTTTATTAGTAACAATTTATGTGGAAAAACCCACTTATAAAGAAAATCTGATTGAGCTGGTTTTCACAGACGCTTTAAAGTTCTACATCCTTTCAACCCTGCAACATGATACATGATTCACAGTTACAACACATAGTTTGTAGAATTGAACTCCCAATTATTGAGGGCTTGCTTTTGCGCACCCTATAGCATTCTGCGCTCAGGGGTTTGGTATAATGGATAGGAAGTGGCCAGGAATGTAACTTGGAATATTTGTGCTGCTGTGAGATGTTAAACAACAGAAGTTGGCACCTTTCTTTGCCGTTACCCACTCACCATCTGTTTTTCTGTGGCTCTGATGCAAATTAAAAAAGTGGCAACAGAAAGTGGAGCAGGGTTATCAAGATTTTGGAAGAAGCTTCACAGTGCTCTTTACAGAATATCACAGTAATAAAATTCACTTTTTTAATGTTTATTAATTCAGCCTTTTTAATAAAACTCCAACAGCCACAACATAACCTAAAGCTGGTTTATTTACAGTTGAGGCCAAAATTATTTGCCACCCAGGAATTATGGAACATTTTTCTAAACTTCTTCCCAATGTTTGCAGCATTGATGAAACGATATAAGCAAACATTCACCAGTGCTGTTTAGTAGCTTTTGGTACATTTTGTAATATAAAATACATTTTTAGGCTTGCTTTATATCAAATATAGTAAAAAAATGTGAATGTTTGCTTCAAAACACACCTACAGTAATTAACCAATCAGCTTTGAAACCACACCTGTGCAGTCAATTGGCTTCCTAATATTCAATCTGCATAAAAAGACTCCAAGGAACAGGGCACTTGAACACATGAGAGGGCTACTGTTACTCACCATGCCAAAGACAAAGGAAATCAGTCTGGAGCTCAGAAAGAAGATAGTTGAGGCTCATGATAAGGGGGAAGGCTACACTGCCATTTCCAAGCGATTCACAGTGTCTAGAACTGCTGTACGTTGCATCATTGCCAAGTACAAGGAGACAAATTCTGTAAGAAACAAACCTGGCTGTGGCAGTAAGCACAAGATTTCAAGAACTCTGGAGAGGAAAATAGTCAGAGATGTCAGCAAGGAGCCCCGGACATCTGCCAAGATGATTGTTGCTGACCTGGTCTCTTCTGGAGTTGATGTTTCATGGAACACAGTTGTGAGGGCTCTTCATCATGGTGGGCTTCAGGGCCATCGTCCCAGAAGAACCCCTTTACTCAAAGAGCGGCACATCACAGCCCGACTGAGGTTTGCCCGTGAACATTTGAAAGGTAAAGATGAGTTTTGGAAGTCTGTGCTTTGGTCTGATGAGACTAAACTGGAACTGTTTGGGCACATGGATGTTGCTTATCTTTGGCGAAGAAAGGGAGAGGCCTTCAACCCTAGGAACACAGTTCCCACAGTTAAACATGGTGGTGGGGCAGTTTTGCAGCCTCAGGCACAGGGAGCCTTGTTCGGGTGCATGGCATCATGAAAAAAGAAAATTATGTTGACATTTTGAGGGAAATCTGTTGGAAATCTAGGCTTAGGTCATCGCTGGGTCTTCCAACAAGACAATGACCCAAAGCATACATCGATATTAGCCCAACAGTTCCTCAAGGATACCAAAACCAAGATCCTGGAGTGGCCCGCACAGAGCCCAGACCTCAATCCTATTGAGAATCTGTGGCGGGTGCTCAAAGTGAAAGTCAATGCTCGGAAACCATGCAATTTGGACCAGCCAGAATAATTTGCAATGGAAGAATGGGCCAAAATCCCTCAGGAGACCTGTGCCAAACCTAGTAAAGAACTACAATAAGAGATTGTTATCTGTTGTGGCTCAGAAAGGGTACACTATTGACTATTAATGGCCAGGGAGCTAATAATTTTGGAGGTCTCATTTTTGCCCTTTCTTGTTTCAACTCTGTGTATCAATAAAATATCCTAATTAAAGTTAGTGGACATTGCTTTTTTTTGTGTATTTGTTTCTAAAATAACAAACACTTGTAGTTAATGGTCATTTTCATGGAGAAATCAAGAGCGTTGTCGAATTTCATAAGGGGCGCTAATAATTTTGGCCTCAACTGTAAATAAATCTTAATGCGTTGTGTGTTCACAATGTTGTCACTTTCACTTTAAGAAAAGAAAAGAAAAAAAAATAAATAATTGTTACGGGACTAGGCCCCAGGATCGGAAGGTTTTGGGTTCAAATCTCAGACCAGTAGGTTGCCCTGAGGCAACCTTGAGCAAGCTACCATCCCCATCACTGCTCCCCGGGTGCTTTCAATAGCTGGCCCCTGCTGCACGGTGTGTGTGGGTAAAATGCAGAGGCTGCGTTGTGGTTCACTGTGTGCTGTAGTGTTTCACAATGACAAGTTGTCACTTTCACTTTAAATAACTGAGGCACTGAAAGTATTTGCAGTCTTGAACAGCAGCACTGAGAAAGTTCTGGAGTTCTGCTACTTTCTGCAACTGTACAGGCCAGATGACAGTTCTGTGACAGCACTGCCCACTGCGCCACCACAACGAATCCTTTTCTGAAGAATAAAAACAAAATCTACTCGTCGTAAGATTCACTTTAATAGCTAATTAAAGAGTCGGAAACGCCGTGCCAGAAGGGCATTCCTCCAGCGGTACACCACAAGGATGCATGCAATCACATTTGCTTTATATTGTATACAAGGGCTGTCGTCAGAGCAGTTACCTTGGACACCATGTGATTAAGTTGCCAGATGACACTGCTTTGGTCAGACTTTTGGAAATGGATGAAGTTAAAGTGATCAGGCTCTAAATGAATTCTTCAAATAAACATGAGCACATTTAAATGTGAACACACTTAAGACCAAAGTGTGACATTAGAAATAATGAACAGCAGCTCCCTTCTGATCAGATGTATTGACATCCTAACATCAGAATCTATCAATCAAAAAATATATTGCCACGGCATTTACTCAATGAAATAAGATGTGGTTGCCATGGAGTCTGGGCAACACCTAGATTACTGGTATGAATGGTGGATGCTACAGATGATTTGGATTATTTGATGTCCATTTAATGTGTCTTTAGGTTCTGTGCTGTACCACACATTGAACACCACACCTATCCAGCAGAGATACACCAAACACACACACACACACACACACACACACACTCCAGCTGGGTTATTACTGTAAATTATGACTTTGTACAGAAAACCTGTAAGCATGCAGAACTAATGTAACGGACCTGTAAGACGGCTGCTGTGCACTCCGACCCACAGGCATCTTCATCCCGAGCTGGAGCATCATCCATGTTCACTGTTCCCCCTCTCACTCCAGACTTTCACCACCTTCCCTGGATGACAGACAGGAAGTCGAATGACACTTGGTGGAGTCTAAAGGCTTTGCCATTTGAATGACTTTCATGTTGGCCCTCCAAACTCTGGCCATGATGGAAAACTTCACTGTGGAAAGAATAAATGCTAAATTACTGTCAATGGAGGACATTAAGTCAGAACATTATGTAGGGCTCATGAAGGAGACAGCTGGCCCTTAACCTTTTTTAACAAATGTAAAATCATAGAAATGAAAGAATAATCATGTTTTCTTACAGTTCTAACAACTAATACATACAAAACATCTCTGAATTTCCTATAAAACTAGCAGAGGTCTACATAATGCTCAGGCATAATCAACTTTACCAGTGTAAGTGTCACCATCTAGTGGATGCTGACAAACCTTAAACAGTTCTGCTCAGAATGAGCCTCAAGTGTGAAACATGACAACTTTCACGACACACGGCTGATATCTCAACATTCAGATACTTCCAAGCTTTCTGAATCGGAAAAGACGAAACATAATATCTGCAAATGAAATGTTTCATTTTGAGATCAAGATTTCTGATTAATTGATCTTGATTCGACAAATACGTTTAGTTTAGAAAAACTTCTCGCTTAAAAAACCCCCAAAACCTAAGACTGAGTTGTTAATCTTTTAAATTAACAACTTTAATCTTTTAATTGGTGTAATGATTTCAGCTTGTTAAGAAATCACCTTTGAAATCATTACACCAATAGAATTCTGTTTATTCAGCGAGTCTCCATCTGCAATGAACCAAACATGATCCTGTCTTTATAATCTAACAAAGTGTTCAGTGTTGTACTGAACACTGGACGATATTAACATATATCACCAGTGTTATAACCACAAGGTACAAGGCATTGAAGGCATTATTGTAATTCATTGACGAAGAAAGCAAAGTCGGGGGAAACTACAGTCCATATCAATTCCCAAATAATCTTCTGCTGGATCAGTTCTCCTCCACGCTTCAAAACTGATGCATTTAGTTTCAATTCTCCTAAATGTTCATGTCTTTCTCATCATCTGTATGTCACTGGTTGAAGCTGTTTCTAATGTGTCAGGCGTGAACATTTCAAAGACCAGGTAACGGCAGGTCACAAAAAGGGTGGGTGAAATAAAGTGCATATATGCAGTGCTGCACTCTCTTATAAGAGGGAGAAAAGAACCTTAGCGCTGAATAGAATTTTTTTTTTATTTGGTGTCCTTCAGAAATATTTCTATTGGTCTGTTAATCGTGAATATCTGACAGTGTTTAATAATTACATTTTAAAAATTGACGTATTAAAGTTTTTACAGGTCCACTAACCAGTGCAGAATCTGCTAATTTAAATTAAGATGAAAAAAAAGCCTGCTTTAAATCTATTTCTCTACGGTTATGTTAAATCCCACACATTTACACACGGGCCCACCTGTCCCATTCACCCTGCGGCAGTTTACCCCTGTCCATTCATATTAAAATCACAAGGAGTGTTTAGTTCTTTTTAGAATAAGGCAGGAGACCTAAGAAGAATGGAGAGGTCATGGAATGAGGTCATTTTACAAAGACCTTTAACGCAAAGCAAAAAAAGAAAAAACACACATCCTGAACATTTTTGGTTAGAGAGCCATTCTCCAACCCAGCAGTCAAATTAACACATAAAACTCCATCAACGCTACTGTGTCTCCAACACAGTCTCACTGCCGTGCTGAGAATGGTCCTGTATCCAAGTACTGGACAGAGGTCCTGTGGTCTGGTACTGATCCCTGCTCATCTTAAAGCCTGACTTAAGACCAGACAGGAATATCTGTAGTTAATATCTGTAGTATAATGGTCAGCTAGTGGATTACAGTGAAGTTTCTTATATCTAAGAGTATGTAATAGTTCAGAAAGTGGAAAGTGAGTGTGTAGAACATGCGACTCCTCAGTGAGTGTACAGAACATGTGATTTCTCTGAGAACCAAAGCCATTAACAGATCATGACTGGACAGGGAATGCACATGGATGAGAGGAGACTGTACTACAAGGAACATACATACTTTTAGACCTTCTGTATTTCAATCACATGGTAGTTTCACCATAAAGTTAACATGATTCCACCGGTTTAATTACACCTCATTAAAATGTGATTAACACTGTCTGGTCTTTAAAGGGTGCTTTCAAAGTTGGCTTTGGTTCCATCAAAACGAACCCTGGTGTGACTGTTCTGGTGGGTTTTGTATATTTCAGATGTGAGGTGTATAAAAACCCAAGCGACTTGAAATTTTTGCAAACATGATACATCCGTTTTCATATGTGTATTTTAGTAACGTGTGCAAAAACATGTGTCTTATTCAGTTTCTGTGTATGAGGGAATAATTTCAGTTTTAAAATCCTCAGTATATACAGTCCTCTCTAGAGAAGAACAATGAACACATTTGTGTTTGGAATCAAAAGATGAAAATGGTGGTGGTGGTCTAGTGGTAGGATACTTGCCTATGGATCTATGGCTTAAGAGGTCCCAGGTTCAAATCCCACCTCTAGCGCTACCACCACTGGGTCTCTGAGCAAGACCCTTAACCCTGAGCTGCTCCAGGGAGACTGTCCCTGTAATTAGGACATGGAAGTCGCTCTGGATAAGAGCGTCTGCTAAATGTAAATGTAAATGTAAATGAAAATGAGATGAAAGGTCAGAAATGGTTTAGTGGTAGAATGCAGTACTTGCATACGGACTAAGAGGTCACAGGCTCAAATCCCACCTCCAACAGCATCACTACTGGGTTCCTGAGCAAAACCCCTAACTCCGAGTTGCCCTGAGACTCTCCCTGTAATCAGCAAATGTAAGTCACTCTAAATAAGAGCGTCTGCTAAATGCTGTAAATGAAAATGAAAGTAACTGACACTCTACTCCTTGGTAACAATAACTGCATCAATCCTGCAAACTACTGGCCAAGGTGGCTGTCATTTCCAGAATTTTCTTTCAATTGTTTTTTTCCCAGTAGGTTTCTCTCTACAGTATCCTCTTCAGATCAGGTGATTGACTTGGTCAATCCAGAACACCACAATTTCCCCAGTAAAGTCCTTCGAAAACTGGTTAACAGGATCTTCCTGATTAGTTTACATCTCTCTGTAAATGGTCTAAACTTCTGATTCATTTCTGCTGCTTCTATTGTGAGTTAAATCATCAACAAAGCCATGACACTCCCTCCACTGTGCTTCACAGATCAGGTTGTGGTGGTGGTGGTCTAGTGGCAGGATGCTTTCCTATGGACCAAGAGGTTTGCATCCCACCTCCAGCACCACCACCATTGGGTTCCTGAGCAAGACCCTTAACCGCAAGTTGCTCCATGGAGACTGTCCCTCTAATCAGGAATTGGAAGTCGTTCTGGATAAGAGCGTCTTCTAAATGCCCTAAATATAAATGATTTCCTTTCCAGTGTCTCATCATTCCATGAATGTTTGCACCACATCTCTGTACTTTTCTTATTGTTGATGTTTGACTGATTAGTAGTGTTCATGAGCGTTTTTCATCTACACCCGCAGTCGTCCTCATACAGAGGATGTTGGACCTCCGCCGCTGCCCTTGTTGTTTCTCACTTTTGGGTTCTTCTTTATTGTTTCGATGCCTGTTGCTCGGTTTACCGGTGGTTTCCTCCCTTTTCAGGACTCGTTTTTTCTTTTTCTCCCTTTTCTCTGCTTCAAAATGGGATGCTTCTCTCTCAGACATCTCTCTGGTGTTTTTCCCTTTTAAACAACAAACACAGTCTTCACACTTGAAATCCAAACGTTGTGAGTGCAGATATTAAACGCTATATACAGTACAAACCACCATTCAGAAAGGAAACCTGTACACCCTCCTGTACGACCTCTCTGCCTGTCGGGCTCCAAGTTT
>CM029388.1:9856868-10034368 GCA_017165825.1 Hepsetus odoe | reverse complement strand
ATCCAAACGGAGGCCAATCCCATTACTGTAAATAACGCAGCTGCCCATGTCCTACATTCTTCTTGTAATTAATCATTTTTTTCCTCCTATGAAATCCATTTGAAATCCTCCTATGATGTCTGTATGCGTTTTTAAAAATTACAGCTGTAATTACATTTTACATGAATATTTCCCAGCCTCTCCAGCTTCCTTGAAAAGGAATATTTACTGATACTCATTTAAATATCAGTCAAGGCTTAAATACTCTATGTAACCTTCTCATAAATAAACCAGGCTAAATTGATGTAGATGAAATATGCATAAATATATGTAAAAATATGGGTTTTTATGACACAAAACAACAACAACAACAACAACAATAATAATAATGATTAATCTTAGCTTAATTTCCATGTATGATCATGATGTGCTGAGCAGAGAACCGTGGGCTTAAAACATTTAACAGTGTTATCACACTATTTCCCAACAGGGCCCTTTAAAATAAAGCCAACAATCAGGTATTCAGTTTGGTGCATTGAATTTCAATTTCCTTTTCATTTTGCTTAGTTTCTAGTGGTGTTTGCCTGGGTGCATGTGTACATACTCTTGGCTACTTTCTTGCGGTTCTCCACAGGTCTAAAGTGGATGGTGGGCATGGGACAGACCAGTTGCATGGGCTCTGCCTCCACCAGACATGAATTCTTCTTATCCCAGCCAGCTCCCTCTAAATACAGGCCCCGAATATACACACCATCCTGCAGGACAGAGAAGCAACATTTATACACACTACACATAATGTTCCAGGCTTTATAAATAGTTTCTTCCAATAGTTTTTTACTCTATACTACACAGATATTTGGAGCCCAAAGTTACTTGGATAGAACGTCTCTAGGTTTAAAGCAGAGCTGCACAAGAGTCTGAGTTAGTCTGATCATGGAAATCACCAAAGTGTGGTTTGAAGTGCTCTGAATCTTGGCCACCAACACTTCTGCTTTTAGCAACAGGAAACACACATTTCTGCAACATGTCACTTTGCATCATCTCATCAAAGTCTTTTGCCTATGATGCATTATACACTGCATTTTACACTAGATAGAAAAGGTATCGGGACACCTTTTAATCACTGAATTCAGTGTTTTAGGCCAGACCCATTTCTACAGGTGCAGAAACCAAGCCCCTAGCTGTGAAGGTTTAAAGTGTTGGGGAAAGTATGGGTCATTCTGAAGAGCTCAGTGAATTCAAGTCTGACACTGCCATAGGATGCCACCTTTGCTATAAGTCCGAATGTTCTGTCTTTTCTGTTTTTCGAGAGCTGGGGTGCATAGTGCAAAGCTGTCAGTGCTCTGTTAACTCAACTGCAGATATCCAAACTTGCTCAAGCATTAACCTCTGCCAAAAACCGCTGCACTAGGAGCTTCCTGTAACGGGTTTACTTTGCCGAGCAGCTGCGTATGCAAGCTTCAGATCACCAAGTGCAATACCAAGTGTCGGAAAGAGTGGTGTAGAGTATGATGGACACTGGACTCTGGAGTCATTCTCAACTAAAGTTACTAGAAGGTGGAGAATTTCTTCATTCTGAAATGCTTCACCATACCAAGATATCTTTTCAAATCTATGCTTCCATATTTGCAAAAACAATTTGGGAAGGCCCTTTTCTGTTCCAGCATGAATCTGTCCCAGTGAACAAACCAGGGTCCATAAAGACATAGCTGGTTAAGCCTGGTGTGGAAGAACTTGACCTGCATGGAGCCCTGACCTCAGCCCATTAAACACATCTGGGAGGAGCTAGATTTGGAGACACATTTGGAGACTACGAGAGAGGCCTCCTCATCCAACACTGGTGCCTTACCTGATCAATACTCTTTTGGATATACAGGAACAAATTGCCACAGACACACTACACTGTTTTGTGGAAAGAATGGAAGCTATTATAGCAGCAAAGGGGGACCAGCTGTCTATGAACAACATTCAATTGTGAATCTTTAGTTTTACAAACACACACACACACGAACATTGAGTATGACCTCTAAATTAACATAATGCAGAATACAAAAAAGTCTATTGAATAAACAGGTGGTGAGGGACTTTTGATTAGGGTCCCTCTCTGCTTTAAACACTGTCAACATTCACCCAAACCTCTTTTTACTTTAAATGACAGAAACTCTCACATTCTGCTGTAGAATGTCCTGATACAACACATAATTAATTGATCCCTCCCCAATATAATCTCTCCACCCTGCTTCAGTCTGCTAACTGCCCAGGAATTCCACTCTTTTCAGTAACTTCCCTTCACAATACTGGAGGTCTGAAATACTCTTCCTATTTAAAAAACATTACTGTTTGAACCATTTATTCCACAGTGACATGACTGTTAAAAATGAGTGCATTGTTTATATAGCAGAAATTAAGAGCTTTTTAAAAGGTTCCCAAATTTTCTCCCAACTGTGTATAACATGTAGCTCACATTAACTCTATTTTTACAATTACATCATATATTATGACTAGCATCTAGTCTTTTGCTGATATTGCCCAGCTTAGATATGAAGGATGGCCCAATTTAAGACTAATCAAACTGTTAATTAAAGTACAATACTGTCTTTGATTCTACAGACATGACTGTGGAAAACTCAAACCTTCTATTTTGCACTAAAAACAAGATCAGACATTATTAGTATTTCAAAAGACAAAACCTATTTCTCACAGCAGGCCCTAATAGACCCATTTTAAAAACTACTGCTTAGCTTGGAAGAGGATATGGAAAGGTCCTGAAGGACTGATCAGCACTGGTTACCCACCTTGGGAGGAAACAGCAAGTTGTTGTCATCTACTGTTGATACATTAAACTCCCAAGAAAGTGTGTCCACGGAAACCTGCAGAACACAGTAATTGATCATTCTCAAGAAAAAAAAAAGCTTCTAGCCTCCTGAACCCTGAACCCTTCCACTCTGTCAGTGAGAAAAATATCTTGAAAAGGTTGAACCCCCCCCGTAGCACTTATGAAGTCATACAGTGTTCCATAATTCTGCATCCATAACTGCAGACTTGTGGCAGCTGGGTGGGGTTAGTGCAGGTGAAAAGCAGTTTCTGTGATTTTTGTTTTTTACAGATTAAGTTTTTACAGAAAAAGTTGTCAACTATTGGCCAACTATTGATGTCTAGTGTTCATTAGCTTCATTCCACTCATAGCTCCAAAAATCAAAAAGCAATACATGGATTCCAAACAATGTAAATGTCATGGCTGATTAGCTGTATCTGGGGTGAGGGTAGGGTTGTGTTTACCTGATTTTTTTGTCAAACTGTTCTTGAAATACTTTGAACATGTAATCAAATATGAATATAATGATGAAGATGTGAGCTTTTTTCTTCTGAAAGCTTTTAAGAACACAGCCCCAGAATAGCTTTCTTGCTCGAAGATTTTTTTGGACAGTGCCTAAAGGTATGTTTAAGGTTGTGCATGTATGTGTGTCCCGGTGCTCACGTTGTGCTGCCTTGCTGAGGACTGTAGAACAGCCGTGAGGAACCCTGTGGGAAAGGTGAAGCCAGACAGCCAGAAGAGTACAGGAGGGTGTGCCGTCTCTGCCCAGTGCGCAAACTGCTCCACCCTCTGGCACAGGTCCCTCGTCCATGACGCCAAGGGCTTCAGAGACGGGTATGCCTAATGGGTGGAGAGAGGAACAGAGCGTGAGAGAGAGAGAGAGAGAGAGAGAGTTATATGATGATGATAAACTGGGCTTACACAGGTAATGGAATGCCAGCTTTGTTACTTTTTGTTCTTTCATGTGTCATTATACTGTTCAGAGCCCTGCTGTGCTTGACTAGGGCAGCGCAATCAAGCATTTCAGGGTCTGGCATGAACTTCAAACCAATGAGTGCAATGCTGAGGCATTTGATCCACATATTATGTAATATATTGGCATTTAAAGAAATAATGCAATAATACATGTAAGAACTTCAGTGCAAGTCATCATTGCTTTCTGGGGGATGTGGAAGCAGCTTAGCGTTTACCTTTTTTCAATATTTAAAGACCAAAAGTCTGGCTGTTGTAGAGCACATTAAGCAGTGTGTGGGAACTGCTGCAGGTACCAAATTGTGGTATTATAAATACATGATATAATTCTATTATTTTATCTAAAGATTTCCTAAGTAATACACTAAGGATTACATTTTGACAACATATATTCATTTTCATCATTTTTTCTTCCTCTAAAAGAAAACATGTTTTTAACAGATAAGTCTGCTTTGTTTACTTCAGTGTTTTTTTAAACAAGTAATCAGAAGAGAAAAAAATAAAACAGGAAAAGAAATTGTAAAAAGTGTTTTAGAATGTAAAACATATTAAATAAATGTAATGTAATATGTAAATGTTTTTTTGAGCGGTGTTTCTTCTTGGTACATTGTAGAGTAAGTACGTACTGCAGTGCACTCTCAGATTCCTAATAAAAACATCGCTGACCTTCATCTTATCTAGAAGGAAACTGCACCATCTCCTGGACTGAGACAGAAGTTCAATTTGGTAATCTCTTAACATCGGGCTTAATATACCTTTGAATATTCAATAATACGTCAATAAATAACCAGTTAAATGTTGGAAATTGGGACTCGTTACATTTTCTAAAATCTAAAATTCCATGATTTTTTACTGGAGTGATTTTTTTCTCTCACCAATAATATCTTGAAAGCTGATGCTGCTGTACAGTTGAGGGGAAATTGTGTCGGGTTAATTTAAGTCTGTGCTAATCTCGGCTATAAACAAGTGCAAAACAATAAATACATGCCAGAGTTTATACTGTACCAACAAAACGGATTTGGATTTTATGGAGTAAAAGAAAGATCAAGCCCAATCTTATTCTTAACATTCATGAAAAACATATATCTGAAGATATTATTAAATGTTAAATATCAGGTTCTGTACCAATATAAACACAGACAAATGACATCTTATATGTTATCAGTGTCTCACTCACTCTAAACATGTGATTAAAATGACCACTGGAGTTAAAGAGGGACACATGCATGGCGTTGGCCTCAATTTCTCACTAGCAGTCAAATCACTAACTGCAGAAAGCAGGAAAATATAGAAAGAAAAAAAAGCTTAGAAGGAATGTAATTGTCAGGAGCAAGAAGGAGGAAATGAATATGTTTGTGCCATTATCAGAATACTGACCAAAGCAAGTTCTGAGAGAGATGGTGAGAGAGAGAAAGAGAGAGTGACAGAGATAAAACGAGAGTGAGAGAAAGAGAGAAAATATAAAAGCATTTGCTTTGTATTAGTGACATTATTACTAGTGACAGTGCAATAGTGTTGGATTTTTTCCTTAATAGTGCTTTCTTACTAACATAAGCATGAGAAATATCAGAATAATACATATTATTATACACATTCTAATAAAACAACCTGCCATATATAACCTTACACACACACACACACACACACACACACACACACACACACACACACACTGTTCAAGAAGTCTTTGTGTGTGCACTGCTCTATTGGCTTAAAGATGGCAGGGGTGTGCTAATGATGGATGAGGGGAAAACAGAGACAAAAACTTTGTCCATTTGTGCTTGCAAGACAATGTACAACAGTACTCTGTGTAGCTGGATGTGTATGAGAGAGAGAGAGAGAGAGAGAGACACAGAGAGAGAAACACAGAGAGAGACACAGAGAGAGAGAGAGCGAGAGAGAGAATAAGCTGTCCTCTGATCCTCACCGCTGCAGTGCATTGGCCTCTCCTCTAGCAGTGTGACCTTCCAGCATTCCACCATTCATTTACTCCACTCCAGCACCTCTCCACTAAGCACAGGGCACTGCCCTCACAGCTTACCACACCACACACTCCACACAATGATTTATTATAGCCACAGTGTGTGTGCCCACATGACACATCGGGATTCTGAGTGTTGGTAGACAAAGTGGTCTGCAAGCACAAGCAGGCTTTTTGGGAGCTGAGGAATGTGGTTCTATTCTTTATACAGCGTGGTCAAATCTTTTATGAAATGAAGATTTGAAATCAGAATGAACTCATATTCCATGAAAATGAACAAAAACAAACTACAGTCGTCCCTTGCCACTTCGCGCTTCGACTTTCGCGGCTTCACTCTATCGCGGTTTTTCAAATATATTCATTAAAAAGATGATCAGTACGGTGAAAATGATACAGACGCGCCTGAGTCAATTATACACCCCTGTATTACAATGAAAATAAAGAATACTGCTCGTATGCACTGTGGGCCTATGTGTTCGAGCACCCACGCAAATCTTTCAACGCCAGGAGCAGCTGCTCAACCACTCCTTGTGTGGGCAAGACCTTCTTTCCAAAAAAATGGGTGTGGTGAAACCAAGCCAATCAGAGCGTGCTGCTTACAGATTGTCTATCCTACCCTGCCCACTGAAAGGCCCATCCTCACGCAAGTTCTTTTCTGCCATACACGCTTCCACATCCCTACGCATCGGAAGCATCTTTGCTCTTATATTTGTATATCTGTATATATTTCTATCTGATATTTGTAATGTCTAAAATATCTTATTTTGTCACATATATATTTTGTAATACGACTGTAATGGTGACTAAAGGTTGTTATTTCATGTCTATAAACTCGTATTTAGGTCGTGAACAGGCTATGCTCTGTCTATGCTCTAAATACGAAAATATCAGATTTATAATAAAGAATCCTACCTCGCGGGAATTCACCTATCGCGGTAGAGTCTGGAACCGATTAACCCCGATAAACGAGGGTCGACTGTACACATGGAGTCCAAAAGAAACCGTGACATATGTGACATACGATTCTTTTCAGATCAAAAGGCATTAATAGCCAGTCTGCTCTTTGCTGCAGTAAATGGCTCAACTAATGGAAACAGCCCTTAGACTAGATGTTGGAACTTTGCTGTGAGGATGGGCCTGCCTTCAGCCACAAGATCTTTAATGCAATTAGGTAATAATGCTTGATGATTAGTCCTGGAGCAAAAAAATACTGCAACATATCAGAGATGTGGGATGGAGCTCCATAACTCCAGAAAATGTGATTCCACCGCTCAACAGCTCAGTGATAAAGAGCTTTATACTCCTACGCTATTGTGCATGGGGACCTCGGGCTCATTTGCAGTTGTTTCATTTTATTGCAAAGCAAGATCATACAAGCTGTAAATCTGGTCACTGACAGCGATGGGAGCAACATAAATAGCTGAGTTCACTCATTTAAAGAGGTGTCAAAATATATGTAGTATATTGAAGTGCTAGGTTGGGGTTGTACCTGGGTACAAATGCAGTGTGGAACAATATTCAGAATATATAGTGTCTACACAAACTGGCTTACAATATTTCCAGTATAGCACCAATCATGAGAAGGTTTATTACTCACTCAAAATATGACCGTCAAAATGATTGTTATCAGCCTTCAATCGCAGCTTAATATCGAGCAGTCACACCTCAAATACGAGCATCTTAGGCATCCTGACAGATTGTTTGTCTAGATTTCTTGTCTAATAAACTATTTTCTGTGATAGATGAGCAAATTGTTCCTCTTTACCTTTGTCTCTTAGAAGCACAACGTTATTGGTGTATACTTTGTGAATATAAATATCATTGCATACCATGGTGATATGCACTTAACCGTTCATGCAGAGGTATTAACGTCATTTTTCACCATGTCATGAATAATTACGCAATCGCTTATATGTTGGTGCATAATTAATTATGTTTATATCTGTGTTCCGTATTGATGGGGTGAATTCTTCCAGTTCATCTCAGTGCTCAGTGACAGCGAATTCTAACAGTACTCTACCTTTTCCCAGAGTGGAGGAACACGTGCATCATGGATACACTGAAATGTCTCTTCCAGGCTGCTGGACATCACTACCAGACCTTTAATACCCTTTTCCAACTCTGTCAGAGAAGTCCTGTACAAACACGCACGCGCACACACACATACACACACGCACACACACACACACACACACACACACACACACAAAGATCAGCGGTATAAAGCATGTGAAGAGCACACTATCTGTATCCACTTCATCAAAGCTCTCGGTTCTCTCAAACACACAGACCTGATTGTGTGTAGTAGAGCATTGTATCTCTGTATCTCCTGCAGCAGGACTACATTAAGGGGTGAGGGGTCGTCTTGCAGAAGTTTTCGCGTGCCCTCATAGTCCACCTGCTCGGGGATCTTATGAAGCACATCTGCAGAGAGTTCTAGCACCTACACACACACACACACACACACACACACACACACGTAAACAAAATCTTTCAGAATGGATTAACGTGAAATGCATCATTTAAAAACTAATCATTTAAACTAATTAAGAAATAACTCAGAAGACAGTTATAACATGATATAGCTATTAATATATTGTATGGTGACAAACAATGTTTATATTGTAGAATAAAATGACATAAAATGAACTTTTAAAAATGAATTAATGGCACGCACACACACACACAAACATACACGCACCTTGTCCTCACGAGTGGGTCCTGAGCCTGTAGTTGCTGTGCTGCTTACTTGGGGCTGGAGAGAGAGAAGTGTGTCAAAGAGTGTTCGCGTTTCAGAGATTTGGCTGGCAGTGTCTGCGTTGGGGTGCTGCCCAAACACTTCTGGGTGCTCCACTGATGGCAGCAGGCTGATGTATTCTTGATACGTGGCCTGAGGCCCATCACGAGGGATGTAATAAGTAGGCAGAGAGGACAATCTAGAGGGCATACACATGCCCGCACACAGACACAGACGCACACACACACACACACACACACACACACACACACACACACACACACACTATTAAAGTAGTCTTAGAGTAGAATAGCACATCTTAAATAACAGTAAGGCAGATGAACATTAGTTGCTTGATTTCTACATCCTTACATCATCCTTGCATTTATAACCTGAAAACATCTCTGACTTCTACTGAAGGACAGAACGACTGTAATACAGGTTAATACTTTCATAAAAAAAACTTAGCCACTGATGCATTTAAATCCAAGTTATTCTTTAAAAATGACTATTTCCCAATCCTGATACTGGGGATACTGGGGTACCGCTATGCTGCATTTTTTTGTTTTTCTGCTCTAAAACAGTTCAACTGACTCAAGAGTTTAATATCAAGTCTTTAATAAGGTTAAAAGTGATGTGCAGGGGAAACAATACAATGTACCCTGTGGGGCTGCTCTCCAACCAGAGTTGGAAAACACTGCACCGGAATGGCTTTGGAATCTTTCCAACAACACAGCAGTGCATCAGGTTAGGTGTCTCGGCTTACTGTGAGTCAGGTACAGAGATCATGGGCAGCAGTGGCCTAGTGTTTAGGGACCAGGCCACAGGCTTGGAAGCTTGTGGGTTCGAATACTGGACCAGTAAGTTGCCCTGAGGTACCCTTGAGCAAGGTATTGTCCCCATTGCTGCTCCCCAGGTGCTGGATATGGCTACTGCAATGTGTGTTTGGATTAAATGCAGAGGATGCATTTTGTTGTGGATCACTGAGTGCTGTGCTGTGTATCACAATGACAACTAGTCACTTTCACTTAATTAGAGGCATAATTAGATAAAAAAAGGAACGTATGTTTCCTTATGTTCATATATACACATATGAATGAACGTGTCTCTGAGTTTTTAGTTATGTCCACAGGGTGGGGCTCTCGCTCTTCAACATAGTTCAACTCTTTGCCATCACTAGTAGAAAGGGGTGAAGGTGACTGCAGTGTAACAAATGCAAATTTTTTTTGTTTGCGTGTGCGTGTGCGTGCTTTCACATAAGCGTGTGTATGTATGTGTAAAACTCACTTAAAGAAAGGAGTGTTGACAGCGCCCTCACAGAAGTAGTCATTGATGTATGTGATGAGTAGGCGGCGGTCCCAGTCATCCGTGACATGACCTCCATAGTTGATCCCGGCGACAAGGTACTTCAGAGCATCCCAGGGGATCTCCTCATACTCATCCAAATACAGACTCATTAAGTTCTCACTCACCTAGGGGAGAAAAGAGAGAGTGGGAGAAAAGAGAAAGAAACAAAGAATGGAGTGAGAGAGAAATAGAAGAGATAGACAGGATACAGCAGTTATGGAGTGCTTATCTTAGATGTTTGGCTGGGCATGACTGCGTATCAGCTAAATCTCCGTTAGTACGCTGTTACCTACATTTAACCATTTCCTTGATCAAGGAATAATATTGGTGTTTAATAACTGGATAATAACCATAGTAGAACACCACCCAATCAAACAGGAGTCGAAAGTGCTGCCACATAGTAGGTCACAATACTTAATGCTAAACTGTTAAACTGTTTTAAAGACACTTTTTCCCGGGGTGTAAAGCCACCCTCATGATTATGAACTTTCTCCGAAAGAAGCAGCAACTGGAGCTCAGAAATTATGTTTTTTTAATACAGAGACAGAGACGTCTGACAGGATCTGTGCTCACCTCTTCCATAGATATGGAAAACTAATCCATTTAAATATTTTATTATTGATTATTTAGTTCATTATGTATTCACAGAATATTCCTGAAATACATTTGGTAGGCAAAAAAAAAAACAAAATAACAATCTGAATTTAGAGATATTTCATAGATATATATATTAGCTAAACAGGTTAAACCAGCACATTCTCCCTTTGTTTCTCCTCCCTCCTCAGCCTTCAACTTGCTCACGCTGTGCTAAGATCCTAAAAAATAATCCCTAGATCACTTGATTGCAAGCATAATAAACCCCCTAATTACAGGACTCGTGATAGCAGAAAAAACAACAGATGTACAAAGGTTTACAAACTTATGATGTAGTGAATCTACCTCAAAGTCAGAGTCATTGAAGCTGTAAATTATGTTCCATCCAAGCTGGAGGAACTTCTTGCGCTCAAGCAGGATACTGTGGAAGAAGCAAAGAGCAAAGAGCAGCTTGCGGTAGATGATGGGTCGGGTGCAGCGCAAGAACTGTGACTCTGTCACCAGCTGGTACAGACGCTTCATATTCGACTTCACCCCCTGCAAGGACAGAGACGGGAAATGTGTCTGTTTGCTTCTGTGTCACTCTTGGCATTATAGACACCAGGGTGGCATGTAGGAAAGCTTCTTTTGACTTCTATTGAAGTCTGTGATCAATAAGTGGAAAAAAGACTTCTAGCATTTTTAAAGGTTAAAACATCTAACAGAAAAAAACCTAAATCCAAAGGGTCAATAAATAAAGTCTATTCCCAGTCTGTGTTGGTGGCACAGAAAATGAAATGTCTATGTGTATATGAGTATGTCTGTGGTTGTGTGTGTGTGTGTGTGTGTGTGTGTGTGTGTGTGTGTGCAAGAAAGATGTGGTTTTAATTTTTGTGCACCAGGAAGTGTACACATGCTGCAAGAATTCTCAAGTTCAGCTCAATTTATTCATGGGGTTTATTTAATTATATGTTTATTTCAGTTTAACACTGGTTTAGTTTATTCTTTTTATTGTTTCATTGTTTTATTTAATTGTCTCATTATTGGAAACATTTTTGAGGACGTCCCACTCTGTTTATTACCATAGCCAATAATTTGGATGCGTTTCCCGGAGACTCAAAGTATGTTAATCTAGTCCCGTTTCTGAAAGAGTAAATTATACAGAATTAAAGTGTAATATTAAAAACTTGGACTAAAGAATCAAAGAGTTTGACAAAAATATGTTTTGCATAAATGTTTAACAATGGGCTTCAGAAACGGTCTAATAGCTTTCATTCAAGTGTTTTTGAGTGGCTTTTCTGGTTGTCTTCAAATACTAGAAAATGCTTAGAAATAAGTGACACTAGTGATTGAAAGTCTGCTACAGTTGTGTCAGACAGAGATTAGGTTAAAGAAGAAACACTCTGGATATTACTTTAAATAAAACGGACGTATGCTTAAGTACACAAACTGTGTCTGGGTGTTTACCTTGGGTGGCTCTGTGGTCATTTTGATGCCAGCCTGCAGTATGGCGATAGGGAATTCTGGGTGAGGGGAAGAACTGAGCCACAGTCTGAAATCTGGGTGAGGATCCTCCACTTGCAGCTGCTCAACTAGTTTATCCAACTGAGGCATCCATGACAGGGACAGGTGGCAGTTAGCCAAGAACACCCAGTGACCTGCCACACACGCCAGCAAAGAGACAGTTAGGATAACAAATAAGAGTCTTAAAGGAGGAAACAAGCAAAGTAAAAATTGCTGCCAAATAACTTTCGAATCTGAGTAAATGTCTAAAATGCTTTACTTATAAAGCAGAGAATACAGAACAGATACACAGTAATAATGACAGAAACTTCCATATTATTCCTGATGTCTCTTTAATTTGTGATAATCTCCCCAACATAAGTATTGCTAGCAGTGGCACAAGCGATTTGCCCAAAAGAAAATTTTGTTAATGTGACAGAGGACCAAAACACTTCACTAGCAGGGGACATCTGGAATGCCAAAAGGATTTATAAACCAAGAAAAACACAGCTTCAGCAATAAACAAGGCAATAATGGATAACTTTAACTTTAAGCCAGTGGAGTAAACCTAATGCTAAGGTTACTTAAAGCCAATTAAACATGAGTTCTTCATTAAAGAATGTGGTCCACTGCTGTATTTCGGGCAGGTGGAAATTGCTGCGTCATTCTTGGTTTTGTGTGTCTTAAAATGCAGGACATGTTTATAATGTTTATATCCCATAATTACTCCTATAAATACAATTTTAATTCATAATTAAGTGCTATTAAAAGGCAAGCAGGAAGAAAAAAAAAAAAAGATCTATGTGCCGGTTTTACCAAATAGCCATTTTTAAATGCATATATTCCTACACTCCAAAATCCCCATATAAGGATCAGCTCTAATTCATAAACATGTAAAAAGGAACCTGGCCACTGGCCAAGCCAAATACTTTCAACCTTAATCTGAATAAATCTGCTTGGGGTCTGCTGTTCATTTACCTTACACCTACCCAAACTTAGCGAAGGTATTTACCACTTTCAGAACGACAGCAGGTTCTGTCATAGTGCAGAAACCCATCAGAAATAGTATGTGTGTGTGTGTGTGTGTATATATATATATATATATATATTAGATTTGTCCTCCCTGCAGTGATGCACAAAATGTAGCTTGAGTGCCCATCAACCTCCTAAACCAACCCCATTGAGAATGTTCTACTTCATGTGGGTGAATGAGTAACAAGCCAGGTCGTACAGTGCCTTGCATTCAATAAAAAGCTTATAGCAAAGTAAGAGACAAAGGAAGCAGCTTCACCATTCTTCACTCCCTCTTTGATCATGCGTGTGGCGATGGGGGCTTGGCCCTGTCCCAGAGAGAGAGCGTGGAAGCGGCGGCCCATGCCTGACGTCTCTGCCAGCTGCACCAGTGAGCCTGTGGGGTCTACACCCGGGGACAACACAAAGATCAGCGGCGTCTTGGTGGTGGAGTCCTCCACTACCTAATAAAACAAAAACAAAAGAAAAGAAAAATCGTATCAATCTCACACATCGCCAGGCAGAATTTAGTTTTCTCTACTGTCAAAAAAAGTTGCGGAAGCTCTTTGCAAACAAACAGGCTGTAGGTTACAGAAAAAAATAGGATGTATACAAAGAAAGATTACACAGAGCAAGCTAATTTTATTAGTGCTTGTAGTAGTGCCGGTCCAAAATGTTTAGCGTGCTGTTACGCAACATAACGAATTAAAAACTGCGTGGCAAATCAAGGGTTTATCAAGATCAGTTGAGTCACATTTCTTTGAAATTTCAGATGAAAAGCAGGCTTTATGTGATTTCATATGTTCAGTGAGAGTGAAGCTAGATAAATGCTCAGACAAGCTCAGGCATTATCTCACTGTCAGAGATGGTGGGGGCAGGAACCCCCGCGTACATCTATAATAGGATACCTTCAAATTAGGATGCCAGGCAGTTTTTAATTCTGAACGATGCTGTCTAGAAGCTCCCTAAGAGGTAGAACTATATGAGATTATGTGCAAAATGGGAGACAGTTGAGTGTTAAATTGGGAATGATGACTGCAGTAGTGTTACGGAGAACATGTCATAAGCAAATGCCTTGTCCTTGCTTTTTGAAACGTACAAATTTAATGTGTGTGTAATAAATGTAAAAGTTGGAACACTTTTTTCTATGCTCTACCCCACAAAACTAATACACTTTGTCACACTGCAAACTTGTTCAGGAATGGTTTGAGAACCAAAGAGCTCAAAATCACAATCCAACAGAGCATCTGTGGGATGTGCAGTGCAAAACAGGCGGATCCATGTATGCCTCTCCTTGCAAATTACAGGACTTAAAGGCTCTGCTGCTAATGACTAGCCGCACCTTCAGTGGTCTTGTGGAGTCCATGCTTCAACGGGCCGGAGCTGTTTTAGTGGCACAATGGGGAGCCTACACTATTAGGTTAGTGAATTGGCTCATCAGCGTATGTCCAAACTATTTAAACATTTTTTTCTTTTTTGACAAATTACACTTGTGGCCAGTTCTAGGGGGTAATGCTCTTTTGAATCTAACCAGAGAGGAGTGTTTTCTTCTTTAGTTCAGTACTAAATACCATTTTCAAAGGCTAAACATGAACAAAAATGAAATGCATGGTAAACAAGCCTACACAGACAGAAAGATCACTCTCACCGCCTTCATGTCGAGGACAGGTGGCTCTACAAAACGTGAGCCCAGGTTATTGATGATGAATGAGGTGACGCAGAAAGAGACACGGTCCTGTCTTAGAGAACGCACTATTAACATCCTCTGCAGCTCATTACAACCATTCTCCCACTCGCCTATGGAGAGGTGGAGATAGAGAGAGAGAGAGAGAGAGAGAGAGAGAGAGAGAGAGAGAGAGAGAGAGAAAAGAAAGTATATTTGCAAATTAAACAGCAATCTGAGAAGGGCAAAAGTAGAAAAGAAAGTGTGGAGTGGAGCTGGGTTAAGAAAAGTGGAAGAACAGAGGTGTGCAAAAGGAGAAAATCAAACTAGATTAAGTGACAAGCAAATATTATCTTTTTTGCAGACTTTTTAGATGTGGTGCCTCTAGAGCTTACTTTTAAAACAGAGCCATTCATAATTACATAAACGGGTTAAACAAACAATAGATTTTCTCAGAGCTGAGAAAAAAATTGCGTCTGCAAATTTTAGCGCAGATTGTATTAATATTGAGTGGAACTTTGGGTAACGTAATTACAGTAATAAAATAAAGGATGGAAAATGACACACTAGCACTGTAGGAAGAGTTACACATTAATACATTTTCACTGAGAAAGAAAGAGGGTAAGAGGAAATGACAAAGAGGCCCAAATACATATTCATTTTTAATTTAAATAATATTCACAAGACAGAAATGAATCAAAATGGAAAATAACTTTGAATAAGAAAAAGATTTAATAAGATTTACAAATAAGTGCCTGTCCTAAGATAACATTGACAAAGTACAAGAAGCCAAGTCAAACTCACAGACAAATATACACTAGGGCCACACAATACATCACTTCTCTACTGTTATTGTGGTACTGGCCCTGAGCAATACTGATCATTCTTTTAGCAAATTAAAAAAGGTTTTATGGAGGAGTTACTTCCTCCAAGTCATGTCAAGTCAGCCACTGCCTCTTTCTTAACTACTGTTAACGCAACATCATCAGTCAGCATAACACACTTGGAGGAAAACACTGGCTGCCAATTTTGTAAGACCAATAAACATGGACATGAGGGCAACCACAGAAAGAGCCCAGCCAAACCTGTTGGACTCCTAGGCAGTGAAGGCTGTGGGACCAGCAGAGATCAAACTTGCACTTCACAGTCCA
The DNA here is from genome assembly GCA_017165825.1 of Hepsetus odoe. NCBI lineage: Eukaryota > Metazoa > Chordata > Actinopteri > Characiformes > Hepsetidae > Hepsetus > Hepsetus odoe. Next base: position 10,018,636 of record CM029388.1, on the reverse strand, counting down.
AGCACACACAGGTTGGGTAGATTGGAGATGCTAAGTGTGTATGTGTTTGCCCATGTTTGTCTTGTGATGGACTGGTAATCAGTTCAAAGTTCTCTGCCTTTTGCCGTATGAGACCTGCATTAGAATCCATAACCCCCAAAACCTAGGTAGGATTAGAGGCTCAGACTGGATGGAAGTTATTCTTTGTTTACATTTAGACCAGCTCTAGTGTAGCAGTAAGTCATTGCTTGTCTTTGTTTTTCCAAGATACATCTATTAGCTAAAGCCACTTACTGCATCTCGCCTCAGGCTTAGTTAACCTTTAGCATTAGTTGATGGTCTGGCCAAAAAGTAATGATTCTAAAATGTGCAGAATTTTATGTGTGCAGTTCACATCAGACGGTGGATCAACAAGTTTCTGAGCCTAAGACAAATATTTTGTTTTGTAATGACAATTTAAATGATTTTTTAATGGCCAGTGAATTAGTAAAAATCAAGCTCTGCAAGCCCGGAAAACAATCATAATCCAGTGAACGTAAAATTTGTCCAGAAATATTGGGCCAAACATTAGTCATTTTCCATTTTTCATGTATTTTCAGTTATTTCATAATCACAGCAAAATAAATGATATTATTACATTTCCTCCAACTCTAATATACAAACATACACCCGTTACCAGGTAGAGGGGCATTCTCTGGCTCTGGACTAGTGTACCACAGGTTCCAGTCTCTTGGGTACTGCTCAAAAGAGGCCATGAGCCCATGGAAGTTAGCCAGCTTGTCCAGTTCTGTGATGTTGTCCCAGTTAGAGTCAGCAAGCCAATTAGTGCATGGGTTATCCATCTGCCCCTCTTTATCCAAGACCTGAAACAAAAAACAGGCCCAGACACACACACACACACACACACACACACACACGTGCGCACGGAAAACAGACAAGCAGACATGCTCATGTAAAAGTCAGACAACAGCAAAATGTAAGAAAGAGACACAGTTTGAATGATGTAATGACAGTTGGCAAAAATACCCCGAACATGATGTAATACATGTAACACATGAAGTCAGCTTCTAAATTCCTATCTAGCACAGTAAACGGATTTAGCCCCCTGAAACTTCGGAAAACCTTTGAGCCATGAGATCACAAACAGCAAAGCTGACTATTTACAGTCTGTGTTGAGAAATAACGTTACCCTGAAGAGCCACATGTTATTTTTACAAGACCTGAGCTGCTCCTAATGCAGAGTAGTGGCTCTCACTGGGGTTTCTTCAGGTTAGGCTGTCAGACAGACAAACTGAAACGTATTATATCTTTTTAGCCGGCATGTCCAAGGTCGGCAGAGAGAAATCAGCTTTCAGTCTATTCTGACACATTAGCAGTGATGCTTCAAGTGATATGCGCTCTTTTTTTCAAATCCTTTCTGATTGGGGCAAGTCAAACAGATCAAGAGTTATCTGAAATCAAATCAAATCAAATCAAATACAATAAAAAAATGTGGAAGTGCTCACCAGCCCTCCTCGAAGGAAGAAGGTGTATTCATCCATGTTAAGCTTGCCAGCCACTTCAAGGATCTTAGCACACATGTGGAAGCTGAACAGCAGCTTGTGGCGTTCAAACAAGCCGCGGCACGTATACCTGCAAATTGCACCCACCGTTAAAATATATGGATTACTAGCCTTCCATCATCAATTCCTTGTGCTTCACACCAGCTTAAAAAGTTATTCTCAAGGTCAGAGCCTTGGAAAAGAGAGAAAAGGGGATTCTGAAGTAGCAGCCGGCTTCCAACTACTCCATCACATGCGTTTATACGCATCAGGAATTACACCGTGGGTTTATTCCTACAGCCTTATGTGTTAATGTTTCAAGGAATGGCTGTTCTCTTCCGCTTGCATGGTTTTGGTTGGACAGTTCCTTATTTAATGCAAGGCAATGCTCTGCTTTTCTAAGTGTTTTTGCTTTCCTACAATGTCAAGACAAAATGTCCTGTTATGGTATGAAAATGCCTTGAAAAGCTTGAGCTTGAATTGCAATGAGACGAGGACAGAGGAAGAACCCGTTCAAATTCTCTGCGAGAGGTGAGATTAGAACTGTGGTGATTATGGGGTGCAGTTTCCATTAAACAGTCTGTGTATTTTTGTGGACAGGTGCCTGAGGCTTAGCCTCTCCTGTAATGCACATCTAAACCACATCTGGCCCCAATAAGCAATTTACAAATACGACCATTTTTAGAGATATCCAGTATACTCAGCTATTTATTCCACTACTTTTTCCAATGAAAAGTAAATAAGAATGCATGCAACCTCTAGTGTAGTGCGTTTGCGGTAACAGTGTGTAACCTGTAAACTGCGTAAGTGTGGTAATCATTGAGGTTGGAGATTCTCTCCTCCAGTTTGTGGCTGCGCTGGCTCTTCTCAATGCTCATGTTGAAGAGATCTATGTAGGCATCAAGGGAAAACTGGTACATGGGGTCTATTTGGCCCATATCATTTAGCACAAAGAACAAGATGGAGGCACGCTGGGCACAAGGCCGATAGGCCTGCAAAACACACACACATGCACACAATGTTTAGTACACACAAAAACACGCGCACACACATACACACACACTAACACACATAACGCAATGTTTTAACGCCTATACCTCTATCCCTCACTTCCCTGCTATCAATAGCCTTATCTTCAAATCCTTTTATCCTTATCCCCTCTTCAAGCCCCAAATCTATAATCCAATGTGGCAATACTTTCTGCACTCTTTCCTTTCCTTTCGCTTCCTTTCTCTCTCTTGTCCTCTCTCACCTCTCTTGCAGTATCGATCTTGATCTCCGTCTGTTCACTGGTCTCCAGTTGTTCTGACACTTCCGTGGCCGTGACTTTGGAGGTTCGCAGTGTGTTCACCAGCTGCACGTCATCCAGCAGAGAGCCAGTTGCCTCATTCAGCAAGCTGCACACACACAGACACACACACACACACACACAGACACACACACAAAATCAGGTAAGAAATGGGATTTGGAGAGTGCAAATATGCTGCTGGAGGATAACAGTGACTGATGGATTTAGTAAATGTGTTAATGTCACATTTTTGCTAAATGTCACTTGAATAAAAGGTGTTAATGTAGTGCTATGGGGTATGTGTGCATGTGTTTAATGGACTGCACTGTCTGTGTGTGTGTGTGTGTGTGTGTGTGTGTGTGTGTGTGTGTGTGTGTGTGTGTGTGTACATGTGTGTAGCCCACCGGAGAATCTCATCCTCTAGCTCCTGCAGTTTCCTTTTTCCCGAGGCAATGTTGATCACCAAAGAGTCTTTCTGCTCTTCCAGCTCAGGACGCTCCTTACGTACTACTATACCCAATAGCTGAGCCTCCAGACCCTATAAACACACACACACAAACACGCGCGCATCAAATGTATAGTTCCAAAAAATACCATTTTTGGTATTTATTTTTGGTTAATATTAAATACATCAAAACAGTTTGATCAAAGGTTAGAGGAAAACAGGAAGGAATATAAAGAATATTTTATATTACAATATAAAATCAATCAATACACATACACACACACACACACACACACACACACACACACACACACACACACACACACACACACACACACACAAACCTGTTCCTTCACAGCAAAGTTAACAATGGTGGTTTTAGTGGAGATCTCCGGTGTGTAGTGTGGATTAGATAATTTGGTGGTCACATAGAAACGGAAGTCTGGATTATATTCTACTTCTTTATCCCCCAGCTTCAGCAAGAGCCTGCCACCTGTATACACACACACACACACACACACATACACACACACACACACGTCTTAGAAAATAAGACAAAATAGTAATGTGAAGATTATTAAGGTTGAAAATGTGTCTGTGTGTGTATGAAACCGACCAACATGTGTGAGGGACTTGTTGAGTATTGGAGCCAGTGAGGGATCAAGTTCTTCTTGTACATTCTGTAGAAGAACTGGAGAGCCAAACTGCACTGCATTCTCCAAAATCCGCAAGAAATCTGGCATCTGGAGGTCAATTACCTTCAAACCCTGAGAGAAAGCAGAAGGGGGAGAGAGTGGGCAATGGAAAATGGTACAAAAGGAAATAGAAAGAAGTAAAAAGGAAATGGAGGCGATAGGGGGAATGGGGGGATGAGAGCACTGACACTATCAAAATTTGGATGTCCACAACTGTGCCATTCAGTTTTTACAAATGCACCGAGGCATCCATCTTGACTGGCTCTAGTGGAGACCATGAAATTTCTGCAAAGAGTTGTGAAAACAGCTCAGAATCATCAGCACCGAGCTTTCAGTGCAGAACTGTCTCACCACAAACTCCCTCAGAGAGGCAGGCGGCTTAATGAGGGACCCTAACAATTTGCTGTAGAGCTGCTCTCTTCTCTGCCCTCTGCCAGATGACTCATACGATAATGCACAACCAGGATTCAAACCGAATTAAGACTGTTTAACAAAATAATTTTTTCAGTGGCTCTGGAGTATCAATCTCCTATTTCCCATCATCTGCCTGTCACTTTAGCCACTTGCTGCCTTGTAACATGATTATTAACAGTGTGTATTAATACTATTTCACTTTATAAAATCAGATTAAGAGTATGTGATTTTACCCAAAACATACACCTTTGACTGATAGCTCCTTGTCATGAAACTAATGCCACCTATTTACAGATATTCTGGGTTCTTAATTATTTATATAATTTCAATTTATCATACTTAGGGTACTGTTGCACTTTTGCTGTCTTTTTTTTTGGCACTTTTGCACTATAATTGTTTGCTGAACATCACAGTCCGTCAGTTCACCTGTACATTGTATAAATCTTGATGAAATAAAAGAGTGAGTCCTTGTCCAAAGACCAGAACAGATGACGAAAAGATATGAGATGGTGATGGTCAAAAAGGAAAAAGCATTACTGGAATGGAGAGTAGAGAAAATCCGAGAGAAAGGGGTGAAGAGAAGGAGGAGAAAGCCTCAGTGCTGTCAGTGAAAGACATTTCGTGATTGTTCCTAAATGTCAGCGTTTAGCTGTAGTGTGTGAATGGCACTGGCCACCCCAGCAAGACATGAAAGCATGAAAGGACCTGCAGAGAGAAGGAAAAGGTCAGAGAGAGAAAGCAGAAAAAGAAAAGAGAGGGTGAGGGAGAGAAAAAGGGAGAATAGAAAATAGAGAAAACAGAAAAGAAGGAGGCAGAATGAAAAGGAGAGGTAGAGGTAGAGAGGGAGAGAGAGAGAGAGAGAAAGAGAGTGGGAGAGAGAGAGAGGGAGAGAGAGAGAACTGCACAGCAATCAAGTCTATGTAAAAACGCAAAAGCTTTAAAAAAAAAAAAAAAAAAAAGAACAACTGACCTAATGGTCAGGTCAAAGCCACATAGCTAAGTGTGTGTGTGCAAAGGTAACAGTGAGAGTGTAAAAGGGTGTCTTTGAACCAGAGTAAAAAGTAAGGATAATTTCATCTGAGTGCCATTTTTCCTCCCAAATACTCCATAAAAAATCTGCCATGTTTTGCTCTTTTTCTTTCAAAAAACCTGAGGACGAAGAAGAAAGAGGCTCCATCTCCCCTGAATAGAGGAGATGAACAAGAGCTCTGCAGTGCCACAAAAAGAGAAGCATAAGAGTGTATTAATAGAAGCATCTGAGTAAAGAGTGAAGGATGAACACATAGAAGGAGAGAGGAAAAGAAAGCAGGTGAGGAGAATAAGTGAGTGACAGAAATTATGCCTTTTCAAACCGCCAGAGATTTCAGCATCGTTCATTTGTGCTACACTAATTAAGGAAAGAGGGAAACAGCAGTATGTGGGTTGTACACAGTGTCACGACTTGTGCTAAAACAGGAGCGCTGGCTTACACGATGCTCTGTTGATAACACTGCTGCAGAATGTGGATTATACTTCCACAATATGAAGGGATCTATAATCCTGTCTAATTTCTTCGATTTTCTTCCTTTCCATCAATTTCTATACAGAGTTCCAACTTTTCTCGCTTTGCTGTGGATAATTCTCTCTGAATCCTAAGCACACTGTATAAAATCGGATGAGAGGATGAGTTTGAGGATTCTGTGTGCATGTGTGTGTGATTATTCACTCTTTTAGCCTCCATGTTCTTAATCCACTTTAGCGCTTGTCCTTGAGGGTCCACCATTAATGGCCATCTGGGGAAGGACACAGAAAAAGAGTGTCACAGACATTAGTTATTACGGCGAGTGCTTGTCACATTATCCACAAATAATTCTTAATAATCCATAATCTCAAAAATATCCTGTCGGGTGAGTTCCAGCCTCAATGAAAGGAAATTAGCAATGGGCTATAAATGGTCACTCCTATTGCCGAGCTTAATATTATCTTTAGCTAATTACTCGACTATCACTATTCATTAGTCATCCTTATTCATGAGATATCATCGTTATTCTAATTAGCACTATGGGACTGGCTGTCTGTCAAAATAGCATTAGGAAATTGGCCTGGTGAGGGCTGACCGGTTGCCACGGGTGACGATGACTCCGTTCTCGGTGGAGAACGCATCGGATGGGAGGCCCTGGATGTTCCAGTCACGCACCGTTGTGGCTTTGGAGAGGAACGTGGCGAAACTGAAACCCGGCGAGCATGGAACCTCCAGCTCCCTGAACTAAAGATACAGTGAGCCAATGAGAAAATAGACTGCTTTAAAATGCAGTAGTTTAAAATAATACTACATTGTTAAACTTTTGATCCAAGTAAACAAGCTGAGAATGTTTATTTCCTGAGCTAAACATACTGACAAAATAAAACACAAGTTGTGTTATAACTTGCACCATCATCATTCATTTTACTGTTCCCCTATAAGATAGACAGTAATTGTGCAGAAGTGTTTTCTCTGTAGAGGACTGTAAAAGAAAGTAAGATCGGAAGGAAACCCAGAGAAGTAGACAGGGATGTTGACTAACCTGTTTCATCCAGATGTTGGTGAGCAGCTCATCTCTGTAATTGGAGAGGAAAGGGCCCATGTAGGAAAGAAATGCGGCAGCCAGCAAACAGTCACCCACAAGGTAGCCCATGTCCTTCTCTAGATCCTACAGACAGGAACAAAGATAATCATTGAAAAAAAAGGTAGAATTCATTCTGCTGCTGGCATCAAAGGTTACGTCAATAGATATTAGTGCATTTCGGCTTTCGCAGTCTTCTTGAAACAGTTGATAGTGTTGTGGAGGTTTTTCATGATGTCATTGACTGCTGTTTGGGGATTTTATCACTTCCCCAATTTGTCTGTCATCTGTTGCAGTTTTATTTGACCAACCGGTTTGATGCCGGTTGTTTCCTTCTTTTTCAGGATTTTCCCAATCACTGTACTGTCGATGCTTATTGTTTCTGAAATGCTTTGTTTCAGCTTGCCTCAGCTTCAAAATGACATGCTTTCCCTCACAGAAAGCTCTCTGTTCTTCATGGTGGCTTTCTCTTTTTTAAAAAATGCTATGTAGTGTAAAATCCAAATCTAGAGCAAATACTAAGAGCTATTCATAGTAACAATCAGCGTAACAGAACACACCTAACAGCAATGTATGTGTATGTGTACCTCGACGGTCTTCTCCCAGCGGGCTCTTTCTCCAGCTAGTCCAGAAACCAGTTTTCCAGCTCGGTCCAGTTTGAGTTCCATTTCTTCGGATTTTTTCCTCAAGTCCTCCTTCTGAGCTAATTTCTCATCATACTGTTTCTTCAGCTGCTCCAGTTTTTCTCCCACCTATAAAAACACGCACACACTCACAAACTGCAGTCTAAGAGGCTCCTCATTCCCACTCTATTCATTTGGTTGCTGGTATGAAATTACAGGAGTCTTGATCATTTTTTGGCCCAAATCCACAGTCATTTGATAATTTCCAGTCCAACATTTGTATTTGTGTGAATTATACATGTAGTTATGTAGTGCACTCAGCTACACATTCACACCTGTGATTTTTATGCAGTCTAATTTCAGCAGGCAACAATGAATCAACACAGACACGTTTATCAGGGTTTGACTCTGATGTGGTTCGCTTGAATATGCACTGACCTCTCTGAGTCTGGCCTGAGCGTCAGCAAGGGCAGCCTGTTTCTCAGCCAACTGTGTCATGGCTCCATTCAACCGAGCCCGCTTCGGCTCCACCACACGATAGTTACGTCCATATACCTTAGAGAAAAAGAAAAATCCATGTGTACACAGAGTACAGACTAAACACATATAAAGATGGGTTCGGTGTGAAACTACACGAGTAGCGCTGGAAGACCAAACATGGATTTATATAAAGAATAAAAACTTGGCATGCAAAATTGTGACCATATGATCACTTGCAAAGTTGTTTGTGTGGGTGTGTGTTTGTGCGTGCAAATAGAGCTTTACCTCCATAGCTCTGACCCACATGCAGAGGGACTTTGCAGCCAGTGAGACCCTGCCAATAATCTCTGGTTGAAAGTCAGGTTGCGTGCAGTACTGACCAATCTTTTTCAGCACACGGTCCGATATGTTATCCTTATCAAAGTGAACCAGCTGCTTAATGAAGTTTGCTTCACCTATCTCACACACACACACACACACGTGCGCGCACACACACACACACAAGAAATGTATTAAGACAAGACCAGTCCTTTTGTTTAGGTTTCATCAGCTCTGCTAGTAATTAAACTTTCAAAATGGCGATTCACTTAAATACTCCTATTTCACCTGCCTAGTATTTTGTGTAACCACAATCATTTTTTTTTCTAAAGTCTTGACTAATGCTTTCATTTGGGCTTTCAAACCTAAGGCAATCAGTTTTGATCGAATTATTTAATTGTACCTTTTAATACATGTAATTCTGAGTAATTTGATCCACCTTGCTCTCTTATCCAGTGACAAAGCAATTTACAACGATCGGTCAAAACATTAAAACAAGTGACGAATGTAATGAAAAACATTGATTATCTGAAAAGCAGGCAAAAACGGGAAGCATAAGAACCTGAGCAACTTTGACAAGGGCCAAACTGTGACCGCAAGATGATGAAGCGAAGCGAAGGCTAGTCTTTCTGCTCTGATCCTACGAAAGAGCTACTGTTGCACAATTTGCTTAAAAGGGCAATGATGGCTATGAAAGAAAGGTGTCAGACACAGTGCACAGAACAGAGTAAGTGGAGGTCTTAAATCTAGTGGTGACTGGAGCAAAAAAGGATGATCCCTTTCTCTCTCACCAAGCTGTCTCTTAGCCTCAGCCCAGGTAGGTTCACATCCTCTCAGGATCATGACCGCCTGCATCACTGTCTCTACAAGGGCTGGCGGTCGGCCATAAGATTTGATTTCAGTCATATCCTTCTTATTCAGGGACTCCAAGGCCTGCATATTAAGAAAGGATGTTACATTATGAGAGTTCCTTAATGACCACTTTTTTGGTGACCCTTAAGATACCAGTACCTCATCCTGATAAAAAATTGTAAGACATTTAAAATTTTGTTGGTTCTTCATTTTTACAGGTCACATTTTCAAGCTGATTCATTAATTAGTGATCAGTTCACATGAAAATTTGACTTTTAAAGTAAGGGCAAAATGAGAAGAAGCAACAATGGTCATTACAGTTTGATAAACGGACCAAAAAAATTGGTTAATAAATTGCTAAACAAAAAATTTGCAATCCTAATGGAAAGTGTTTATACACACAAATGACCTATTCAGCTTCCATGGGTAATAATACTACGATAAAGCAAAGGACAATGCAAACTGAAGGTGACAATGAGGTTAATGTGGGCTGACCTTCATGGCCTCCTCTAATGCAGGCAGGGCTTCATCTAGATCTCTCTGAGCATTATCAGCCATCGCCTTGCATTTGATCTCCTCTGCTCCAATCTTTTCACTGTGTGCACTTACAGCCTGCACATATTCACACACACACCAAACATATGAAAACAAACATACAAACTGACTTATTGTATGCTTTTCCACAATTCAGAATACAACTTGTTCAAAACTACTTTCATTATATAATTGCTTTGTCTAGTAATAAAACATAAACATACAGATATAGGTCTATATTGTACTAAACTGCAAAAATGTAATTTATGCACACATGCACATTTACAATATTTATTTATCCCTAGCAATCACCTTCTGCTGTTCATCTGCCTCTCTCTTCTGCTGCACAATGATGACCAGGTATTCTTCACACTGCTTCTGGAACTCAGCCACTTTCCTCTTGGCATCTTCCAGTTCCACAGACATAGCCTCCACTTTACTGCGTGTGTCATCAATCTTGAATAAGCCGTTCCTCAGTTTAGACACCTGCTCACCAAGCTCATTGTGCTTCTCGGCCAACAACCTAAAAGAGAGTTAAAGAAAAACACATCGAGATTAAGGGTGGCTTATAAAAACACAAACACAGCATGTACTGAAAAATTTCAAGGCATAGAACATGCAAGGCTCAAAGGGTCTGATATATACTTTTTATATCCAGATACCAGTTCCAGGTAGTTGGTAGGTGTGACATAGTTGTGCCTCCTGAGCTCCAGCTTCATCCTCTGAGAGAACTGAGCCACTGACTGGTGCATGGTCACAAAGATACTAGCCAATTTGGTTTGGATCTGCAGGAAAAAATGACAAACTCATTGTAATACAGCTCCTTTCCTTATTTAATCAGGAGTTTCTTTTACAAACTGCCGGATTGCACAGCAGGCGGGTGTAGGACAGTCAATGTCCCAAAACTACTTGCTGACAACAACATTGTTAAAGCTAGCATGGATGAGAATTTCAAAGGACATCCTGGAGTGCAGGTGGATGAGCAACACATTTTGTTTCCTGGGGCTACAACAATTGCCAAGGACAAAGTGCTTGCAAGGCAGAGAAGGTTAGCTTTACAACAACCCAAACTATACCAATCCAGCTGAACCTCTCAAGCTCTAAAAACAAGGGCAAAGCTCCAGAATAGCACAACTGTCTGAGTATAGGCTCATCAGGAGACTGGGAGTCTGATTCCCATTATTGCTGCAGCCATCCATGACCAGGAGTCTAACAGAGCCCAATTGGCTTTGCTCTTTCTTGGTGGGAAAGATATCTCTCCACATCACTTTCAGTGCAATACTAGCCAGCATGAGCAACTGTTATTCTGCAGACATAACAGAATTGGCAGTCAGCATTCTCTTTTAAGCATGTTATGCTGTCCCATGATGCTGTGTTAGCGGCAGGTCAAAAAAGATGTGATGGGTGGCTTTATTGATACAGAGGAAGCTGCCTCTCATCCAGATGTAATAGGGAGTCCTGGATATTGGCTGTAACTGGAGACAACTACAATTGGCAATAAAAAAGAAATTATTTCACCGCCCAAAAAACAGGGGAAGCTAGGATTGTTAAAAGTAAAACAGATAAGATAGTCCAGTGTTTGTCTTGCTCATTTTTATTCAGTTGTACTTAGTTTATTTTGCTTTATTATACCTGTGTGAGTGAAGGCAAGGAGACACATATTAAGCACCACGGTATAACGTCAAACTGCTGCTCATTCAATGGTCTTGGAGAGCTTTACAGCCTTATTCTGTTCGGCTAACAGTTACCCATGTCGAGCACCACATGAGTGGAGGCTATGGCACATTCAGTTATAGCAACACAGTACATAAGTGGATGGGACTAAGCCTAAGCTTAGCATCTCACCTAATGAATATTTTTTGAATAGCATAACTATAGTTAAGTGTTAAATGTAAATCTTGTTTTGAGGGGGGCTTGAGAACAGATATTTGAAGTACTACTTCAGAAAATACCAACAAGTATTCAAAGCATGTAAAATGCCATTCAGACATGTTCGAGAAGTCTTGTGCAGTGGTCTTTTTATTGTGTGTGTCTTTCTTACCCCTTCCACATTTCCCAGGGAGAGGCCATCCAGGTATCTCTCAGCCACTTCCAGCAAAGCATCTCTTGGCCACTCAGAGAACCAGTCTAAAGTAGTGCAGTTCACCAGTGCTGGGTACTGTCGAAGGCGATTTCTGCACAAACACACGCACGCACGCTTCATATTTCATAAATTAGGTATTCCACACACTTTACCACACTTCCATCAGAATTATTTTATCACTTTTTTGTTGTTCCTGTTAAGATGCATCAGTGGTAGTTAGCATTTCGTATTCTTTCCTCCCATACACACAGAGCATATGTGCCACAAATCCCCCCTGCTCGAATCACAGGTCATCAGGTGGGCGTATGCTGATTTGTCAGGGACAATTATGCTGCCCTTTGGGCCAATCCCAGCCATTAAAGTGCTACCATGGCAATAAATCCACCAATTATGAGAATGGCCAATCAGAGTGAGCCCACAGCTTGATTCAGATGCTTTAATTAGGTATGGCCCAAGGGTCACCTGACACATGGCACCTCGTTCCGCTGACAAGGGATGCGAAGGGCTGATTAGAGAACAATTTGCAAGCATATTTGTATGCTACTCAAACTATCAGATGCATAATCACAGTGAGGGAGCGAAACAGGGAGCACGAGAGGAAGGGTAAGATAGAAAGAAAGAGACAGAGGGAGAGAGAGCCTGATGAATTTCTGATGGATGAAGGTAAAACCCAGGTTAAGACAGTAAGTGGCGAGTTCAGAAATGAAGGTCATGGCACTAAGACTGACTACTGATGTAAATCTCAGGGTGAAAGGTGAGCCAGAAGTTATTCTATGCTTGGCTCAGTAAATTGCTTTCACTTTGTGAGAACCTAGCTCTACCAGCCTCAGAGGAGTTGCATGTCATTGTACTGAACACGGTAGTTTTTAGACTGTGTAATTCCGAAACAAATGAAATAATAGGGTAGCAAGAGGCCTCTCTACAAATTCTCTCAAAATTAAAATTCCAGTCACAGAACCACAGCCATGATTCTCAAGTAACCACATTTTTAGCATTATTATCATCCTAGGTGAGCTCTGTGATGTGTCAGATGCTTAGCAATAGGCACCAGGCTAATTAGTGAAGGCTGAGTACTAAAGTCTGGTCTGTTAAACCAGTCTGGTTCTTATAAGGACACAGCTCATAAAGCAACACTGCTTAGAAAGTTTGCATTTTCTAACCGTTAATTGTATCTTCTAGCAAATAAAGTAAAAGAAATGAACTGCAAAGGTTTGGTTAGAAAAAAAAAAAACTTTAGGCAAAATCTGCAGCACTTTCATGCTCATTTAAGCTTATCTGACGGATCTCTTTTCTAAATTATTGCAAAAAATTCATGTTGGAACTTTAAGCACCTTTGCGGCAAAGGTGATCAAAATAACCCAGCTATAAAATATGAGGGGGTACGACATGACTTTTTGAGACCGTTCCATTTTCCAAATTTTGCTTCTTAAGTTTTGAACTTTTGAGCTAGTTAAGGACTAGGCCTCATAATTAGTAGGTTGTGGGTTTGAGTCCCGGATCCAGTATGTTGCTCTTGAGCAAAGTATCTTCCCTAACACAGCACTGGAAATGGCCTCCCACTGCTGTACCACGTGTACGAGTTAAATGCAGAAGAACGGTTTCCTTCAGGATCAATATAGGCTTTAAAAAAATGGAACTTCAAGGCAAATGTCACTAATAAATTCTAGTCACCTTTCTGTAAAACAAATCAATACAGATCAACTCACTCAAAACGTGTCAATTTAATTTAAGACACAGTTTGACTTACTGTAAGCTTTAGTAGGTAACAAAACATACACGAGTCGAAAGCGGCAGTCAGCCTTTTTTGACAACAGAGCCTATGTTCACATTACCGAACTGAAGTGGCACAAATCTGCCTTGATATGACACAGATGTAATCATTTTAGAAACACAAATCGGATCTTTTCAAATCAAATCTGAAACGTTTTCAATTGTGGTCCGAGATCAAATCAGTATCAGATTTGTGGCTATGTAACCGTAATGAAAACTGTCAGTTCAGAATAATGTATTTTTTTTTCTACCGCACATGCACATGTCATCATTACATGTCTATATCTTAGCTGCAGCTCCAGTTTCTTTCTCCTTATCATGAATGACTCAGATTTCATCAAGAAGAGCTACTGATCTGATCTTTACCATGAAGGCTGTTCGTTCTTTTGTTGTTGGGTGTGTGTCAGAAAGGCAGTTGGGTTTGATTGCAATAAACACAGACACAAATCACTTACAGAAACAAAAACATCAAGGAAGAAAGATCAGATGTGAGCAAAAAAATCTAAAGTGAACAATAAACATTTTAGTGTAAATGCCAGAATCATTTTGCTCAATTTTGAGGACGTATGCATGGTAAGGATTTAGGGGACTGTTGTGTTAGTGTTGTTAGATTTGGAGCTCTGCTGCTAATTTGAAGATATACTTTGACTCTGAACATGTCTTGGCTTTTAGAACACATCCTGGGCAAGTGGTGTATAATTTGAGTCAACTAAGACTTTTAAATAAAGAGGTTTTTGTGGAACACTTCTTTTAGTGCACCCAGTTATTTTGTGTTGAATGTATATGTTTGGCATTGATAAAGTCTGTACCTGAAGGGATCTCCCACGGGACTCATGCACAGCACTATGTGGAGGTTGTTTCTAACACGCTCTATCAGGTAATTAAACATGGCGTCTGCTGTTTCCAGGACATTGTCTTTCCTGGCAGAGTCGAAGAGTGCACTCTGGACCTATTAAATGAAATGATACAGCATTGTTAATGATCACATACAAACACTCACAAATACGTTTCTAATCTGTTGTGGACAGACCTCCTCAAACTCATCCGGCTTGTAGAGGTTTGGCACTTCTCCTGAGCTCAGGATGTTGTTGATGTCCTCCAAAAAGGACTCGTCCACAATCTGAGTGTCATTAAACAAGAAAACAGTGGGCTTGTTGTCCACTCCGGTCAGCCGGTACAGCTTCTTAATGTCTGAATATAGAACGGCAAATAAAATATCAGTAAAAGTGCCAGAAGAACTTTTGCTAATTTCACATTATCTATTGACTGTATAGATCAGGAAAACTTCAGCAGTAAGATGTGCAGAAACATAATTGCAGCATGCTGCAAGATCATTTTAAGCAATTTGGCATACAGAAATGACCAAAACAGACAGGAACGCTCAAGAAATCAATAATGTTTCATGGAGTGGATGGTTTGGCAGAAATACTATGCTATTTTCACATTATAAGTGTCTAAAAGTCTGAAATGTGATCTCAAACATTTGTATTTTTATCTAATATAAAGTTATTTTCTATGCACTCAGCACAGGAAGTGAAAAGTAGAATATTTGAAATAATTATATGGATTTAAGAATTTCTTAGAATACAGCAATACAATATTAATTTAATTAGACACACTCAAGCTAGCATTAAATTTACAAGCTTGTATAAAAGCCAGGTAAGGTCCAGCTTTTAAAAGATGTGCTGAGCATGCTGAAAGAGATTATGACTGATTTTGGTGACAGCGGAGGCAGAGTGGTTAGGGACTAGGCCCCAGGATTGGAAGGCTGTGGGTTCAAATGCTGCTGCACGTGTGTGCATGGGTGTGCTGTGCTGTGTTTCACAATGACAAATAGTCACTTTCACTTCTGAGAGAAACTGACCTTTCTTTACAATGTCCTTAACATGATTAATGCCACAAATTGGCTTAAAATTTGGCTTTTCAAATTTAATTGTGATCATTTTGTTTTATTTTTCCATAATGTTAATTTAAAAAGAAATGAAAGCGATATGAAATCCTGGAAAATTAAGCAATTGTTAAATTTAACATTTGGCAAAAATAAATATGAATGCAACAACAGGATGAAAAACCACTGATACTAATCAGTGAACAGGAATAACGACAGGAAATCAGAGCAATATAGAGTCAACTGATTGTTACTATGATTATGATACAACTCCCTGGTCTTACCCTCTCTGAACTCCTGCTTGCGGTATTGCTTGGTGACTTCAACTTGAAAGACCATGTATTCGCAGATGTAGGCAGCTAGTCGTGTGATGCTCTGCCTACCGGATCCTCCAATCCCCACCAAAAGCATATTGCCCCTTGGCTGACTGATCACCCGTACCACTCGTGTTACTGAAGGAGCAGAAAGATATATAATACAGACACATGCACCAGGCCAAACATGCTAACACAAACAATCAAAAATAACTCATTAACATCAAAAAATGTCACTGTGGCTAATTTCATAAACACCATCAGCCGCATATAAGAGTGGCGAGCCATTAAGCTAAGTGTATGTGATATGCTTAGTTGCATGTACCGAGCTCAGCATGTGATGTGTCTAATGTTCTGATGCTTAATGAAGTTGCATGCTGTGTGTGCGTGTGTATGTGTGATCAGACAGGATGTATAACTCCTGGGGTGCATTGTAATGGGACCTCTGCATTTAACCCATGCACTCAAACACCGTGCAGCAGGGGGCAGCTATTGAAAGCGCCCGGGGGAGCAGTGACGGGGACGATACTTTGCTCAAGGGTACCTCAGGGCAACCTACTGGTGAGGGAATCGAACCCACAATCTTTCTTAGTAATTATTCCAATTCTAAACTCATCTTGTAACGCAGCGTTGCGGTTTAATTGTGGTTTGTGTAGTTTGACTCTACATATTTTATACACTTGGCTCCAAACGAGGATCCTTCATGGGACAGTGATACCAAGGACCATATATTTGGCTGCAGCCAAGCTTTTGAGATCTTGTTTGTAGTTTAGAAGCTTGTGTTTGGTGTTCAGAAGATTATATGGTAAGCAGTTTGCACATAAAAAAAGTTACAACTGAACTAACAAACAGTGGAAGCTGCAGTGTAAGCATGCTATTGTGTATGGAATTGTAATGCAGCTGTGAACTGACCATGCTCAATAGCGTCTCTGAAGAGCACTAGACTCATGGGAACAACTCCAGGTGTGAGATTGTAGTCTTCCAACTGAGACTCCATAAAACCCTTCAAAGCTTTAAAGTCCAGCAGGTCCTCATAAACATGTTGCTCCTTCAGGAAGTCCCCTAAAAAAGAAAACTCATCTTTTTATGAGAAGTGATAAAAAAAAAAAAAAACCTAGAGAAAATCTAGAATGATCTTTATCTAATATTCCTTATTCTACAATATTATCTTTCATATACAGCACTGTGTAAAAGTGTCGAGCAGCCCCTCTTTTCTTCCCATTTTGCTTCAAAGAGCCAGACTTTCTTTTATTTTCGAAAGTATTATTGAGGAACTGTTCTCTAAGCTTCTTGAAAGACAGTGTTTTTGTCTCTCATTTTCAGTCTAGTCTGTTTCTTCAGAGGATTGTTTTTTAGGCCACACAGTGACCTCCATATGAATCATTCAACCTGACAAATCAGACAAAAACTGAAGACATGAAACAGTGAAGAAACAATTGCAGATGATTACACATGATCAGGCCGGTGATTAGTTTATTGGTGTAGCTCTGGGTTCTGAGAGGTTGGAACCTTTATTTATAATCTTGTCTCTTTAGACACAGCCTGTCACAGTAATGCATTAGATGTCATCTTTAATTTACTCAATATGTCAATATGATAAGAGAGTTTGACATTTTTTCAGCATTGTACACTCAAGAGCCAAATTCTGATGGCTAGAGGACTGGGTCAGAGCATCTCCAAAGCAGCAGGTTTTGTTCCTGACATATTGTGTTTAATACCATTTGAAAGTGGCCCAAGGAAGTAAAATGAGTAAACCAACAACAGGGTCATGTACAGCCAAGGTCAAAGGTGTGTAGAGCAAAGGCGAGTCCATCTAATTCCAATTCCACAGAACAGCTACTGCAGCATTGAGGCAGATGAAGAATACCCTTTAACGGCAACAACATTGCTTAACAGGAGATGCGTGTTTCAGGTGGAAAATGCACCCTGTCACATAGTTCTGGAATGGTTTGAAGGAGAAGAGTTTGAGATGTTGCCTTGGCCCCCAGACTGCCCAGATTTAAATCCGACTGATGATATGAGCGATGTGTGCTGGACAAACTGGTCCGATCCACTATGCTCCCACTTTCCAATCTATACGTCTTAAAGGATTTGCTGCAGATGCCTATTTGCCAGATGCCACACCAAGAGTTTGATGTTATTAGTAGGGTAAATGCATACCGAATATAGGCGGCTGTTTGTTAGGACAGATGCTGTGGTAGGTGAGATCAAACAGTGAGCCTAGTTTCTCTGCCAACAGTGACACAAATGCCTCCATATCTGCTTGGTCCACCAGCCGATCTGAAAAAACCCTATACACACACACGCACGCACACACACGCACACACACACACACACAGACGTGAGCTTTATGTTTATATATGATGTATGTGTATGCCTGGCTTTCAGGCAAAACTACCTGAAGCACTCGTGTATCCAAAGGCGTGTGATGCTCTGTTTGGTGTCGTGGAAGTCCCTGTGAGATCTTAGTAGACCCTGAAACACCTGCAGAGGGAAAGAGAAACAGAAATATGAGATAAAAAATGCTTAGCATAAAGAAAGTGCATGACAAATGTCTTATTCAGGGTGGAAACTCTAAACAAAAAGCTAAGAACAGATGAAAATTCTATGAAGTTACTTTTTATTTTGAATGAAATAATAAGAAGCAAGTGTGGAGTGTGGATACTTCACCTTGGAGATGTCTCTGAGGTTGAAGAGATAGTGAATTTTGGCAGGAGTGGGTAAGAAGCGGGCAGTGATGGCATTGTACAGTTCCAATGTGGCCTGTGTCACAACACTGCCTATGGGCTTCACCTCCTCCTCAAATTCCTGAAGCTTCTGATTTAACATTGTACCATAGACAAGTTTGATCTGGGACTCCTACAGAATGGAGTTATGGTGAAATAAAACAGAAATGGTCAGTGATGGGGAAACAGTGAAGATGCAGTAAAGAAATGAAAGAATGTAAAACATCATGCACGTGCCACTTTATCCGAGTGATACAGTCACCTGGTCATATTCTAAAAAAAAAAACCCAGACCATTCTGTTGTAAGCAAAAGAATGCAAAAGTTAAACTTTAATAAGTCACTAAGTTAACCCCACCCCCATGTGGAAAAACCTGTAAATTCAAATTCACAATTACCATTAACACAATTAACAAATATTTATATGATAATCAATATCAGCAATAGGGCTGCATCACTGTCATGATGACAGAACCAACATATTTTCATCTACAGCGGCACAGTAGCTTCTGGATTTGGATGATTTTTACCCTTTCTTCAACCTTGGATAATCAGACTTTCATTTTGAATTCCCCACAAGATATCCTGTGCTCTTGCCGGCACACTACCTCACTGCACAGAAGACCCACTACCATGCTTAACAGTTTGCCAGCTGTTCTTTGTTTAAAATGCTCTGCTTTGTTTCTTTAAACATACCTTTGGTGACTGTAAAGAGGTTAAAAACTTACTGAATTCCAGAGTGTCTCTAGTTCATCTAAGTGGTGTTTTGCATAAATTTGTTCTTGAAGGGTTCCTTCAAATGACCCTTGCTTGTGTATATTATTGTAAGAAAACTACACAGTTGGCCAGTACATCGCTACTGTGCCAAATTTATTTATGTCTTGATATCTCCTTAATCCTTGAGTTCTCCTTAATCTCCATTTCTTCATGTTGTTTCTGACAATATTAGATTAATGAGCCAAAGTGTTCATCCATTAACATTGCCAAATTTCTTTTTCATGAATATGTTGTATCAATCTCTCTGCACTTACAAAATCAGCAAAACTTGCACTTCGACCACTCGTCTCCAAACCTCCACATGCAACTGTATAAATGCAAAAGTTTTACTAACTATGTTAGACCTTAGAGCCACCGTGAGCCAGATATTATTTAAGCAGAAAACTTCTCCTGTCACTACAGTGACACCATCATGATAGTGCAACGCTAGTGATGCCCTGGCATGGTTTTTAAGCACATGGCCACTGCTGGATGGAAATTTTTCCTGAGAGATTATTCTCAACTCTGCAGTGACATTGAGGTGTTTAAAAAGTGCCACCAAATCTCCTGTGCAATATACACTTAAACCAGCAGCAAACACTACCATATCACTTTCACTGCTGATTCAAGAGTGGTCCATCACTCAAGTAATATATAGTCAGCAGAGGTCCAATAGTGATCCTCATCCCCTGCAGATAGAGGGTGGCTAAAGATAGTGTGCATAGAAACATATGGGTTTTCTGCAATCAGAAACTTGTGTGGTTTGAAACAGAGAGGGAGAGAGTTTAAAAGAGCATAAACAAAGTGCAAAACAGGATAGGAGAGATAAAATAAATGAAGTGAAAGAGGGCTGATATAGAAAAATTAGCTGTATAAGAACAACATATATGAGGACACAGTAAGCCAAAAACAGATTGGAGATGTGTTGATGAAAAAACATGTCAACCAGATACGTAGTTTTAGGGCTGGGGCGGGGGTGCAGATTGAAGGAGCATTAAGATTGCAGATTGCAGAAGGAAAATCAGGACTGAGCGGCAATCAGACTGCCAGCCGCCTCTTTATGTATTCTGCCAAATCAGAGCTCTTCCAGTGTTGCTACTCTTATCATTATCATCGTCTTCATTGTAATTCTGCCAGAGCAATGGACATGGAGAATGACAATGAGAAGAACAAGATATCAACAAAGGAGCAGCTGAGACTAGGACACTAGGTCTCAATTACAATTTACATTACACATGTTAATATAGTTCATACTATGATGAATGGTTAAAATGAGAATTCTCTCGGATGAACAGAAACAAGCGCAATAGCCTTTTTTCTTTTTAATATGGCTGGTTTCTACAGGGCCCAGTGTGGAACGTCATGCTGTGGCCAACTCACCGTGGGGAAAGTCATGTTGATGAGATTGAAACGACTCTGCAGACGGCCTGAAATATGAGTCCTCCCTCCACCAGGAGGCCCCATGGAGGCAAGTAGGAACATGTCCTAAAAAGCAGAGTAAAGGGAGCAGAAAAAGTCTGAATGAGTTGTTTGTAGGAATCAAACACGACCCACCTAAAAATTCATGATGTCCATTCGCTTTGAATATCTGATGTACTTCAGTTCATATGGACTAATGAACAACTGAGTTTGGAATTTCTTTGTTAAAAGGGGTACAGCACGTAGGACTAGATCCAAAAGATGTGATAAGGTTTATGCATGACACACAGCCTTTCTCTCTAAAAATTAAAAGATTATGTAAACACATACACAAAGGCACAGCCTACATTCTCTTACTTTGACACACTTCAGGTTCTGCTTCTGCCGGTCGTACCAGAAACCGTAATCAATCCAGAGTCGAAGCAGTTCCAGAGGAGGCTGGGAGCCAAAGTCATCCACCGCGGGCATGTTGAGATCATCCATAAATGTTACCATCTTCTTTCCGCCAGTTGGTACATACACACCTTTTGTGCGCTTCTCCACTCGAGCCTCTATAATCTCCTGCACATTGTTTGAGGTGGTCTACAACAGGAAAAAGAAACAAAACATGAAAAAACCAATGAGAAAGAAGCAAAAAAAAGGAGCAGAATTTTGAAAGACAGTGCAAAAGAAAAGCAGAGATGTATCAAAAGTAGAGAGAGAAACACAATGTAAGGCCAGGGCTTATAATAATGCTGAATAATGATGATGGTAGTGATGACAGGAAATACTTCAAGCAAACAGGCTGCAGTAAGTGCTGTTCATTTCAGTCCAGCATGAAAACAGCAGCTGACTCAGCTAATTGCTGCTGGAATAGAGGACAGTAATAGGGGATATTATGTGGAGCAGCCCAATTTGACATACACTGCTCTAAACTACAGGTCCATCTCTGAGTCAACATGACATGGTTCAAAGATGAGTACCTGAGTGTGTCAGGCTGAACAATGATTGATGTCTGATTGGACACAGAGAGAATACTAAAAGATGGGATATTGTAGGGACTCTCATATTTGTTATCCGGTATATTAATAATCTATTTTTTCAGGGATGAATAATGATGTCAGAGCCATGCACTGCGTGAGTAGAAAAAACAGAAAACAATCTTATGGCTTTAATCTTCGGGTAGGTTGGTGTAGATAATGACTTCTTTTGCTTCAGTTGGTTACAGGGTTTACAGGTATGTTACTTAGCTGTCAAACAGTTAATCAACAGATGCTCATTTTTACCTAAGTTACAAGAATAAAGAACAGATGTGGATATGAAGCAGTGATGTATGTGGCTCTGGATAAGAGCATCTGCTAAATGCTGAAAATGTAAAAAGTGGGGGAAACTGGAAACCACTGTAACTGGAAATAAAGATTCTTTCTGGTGTTTTGATATGTATCTTGGTATCAATACTACATTTCATGGAGTATTATTTCTTATATTTAGAAATGTTTACGTACCACCACAGGAAATATGTACATGAAAAAGCTGATATTGGTGCTGGTCCACATTTCCTGCAGTGGTTCATCCATATTTTTATGTACAGATACAAAACATATGAAAAATATTATAAACTAGATATCAGACAATATTCTTGATGCTTCATTCAATAATTTTGTATTTATTAACAGTGTTTTTTAAACTGCTCTGGATAATTTCATAAATTTCATAAATGATCCATAATAATCCAATGCATACTTTAAAGTTCAGTTGCACCTTCATTCCCCACTGTTCAGGTGATGAATGAGTATGTGAGTGAATGGTTACTCATAAGGTGGTTTTCTGAAATGTACCCAATGGCAGCTTGTACCTGAGAGGACATGTTGATGGTGAGCATGGTCCATTTGGCTGGATCCAGACCCTGTAGGACGCTCTGAGCCACTGAAGTCTTCCCTGTGCCCACGGGCCCAGTCAGCAACACTGGGTACTGGCCACATACTAGAGATGTCACCAGGAAATTATACCGTATTGTGTCCACTGTGGGAACCATGATCTTATGAAATGGAGCACTGGACAGACACGGGGGGAGAGAGGAAAGAAAAACTGTCAACTCTACCCAGCTGGTTCTTACTAAGTTACACTTCTTACATCCCACTCTTTCAGTACACTGTGAAAAATAAGCTCTGTTGAGTCTAAATCCCACTCTATATCAAAGTAGTTTTCTTCACAAAGTTTCCATGTGAACACTATGCCTTGATCAAAAGAAATTGCAGAAGAGATGCATCAGTCCAGAAAGGGCACAAAGTATTTTTTTCAATGCTGTGGGGCTCTAACAAGCTACAATGAAATGTATCGAAAGGTTAAGGTCTTCAACTAAAGGAGTAGACATAGAACAGTAGTGAATCTCTCAAGGAGTCGCTGGTCTGCCAAAATGTTTGTAAGGGTTCAGAAACAATACATTATAGAAGTGACAAAAGTATCGTAAAATATATTTAATTCCCTAGTTTCCTACAAATAACCTGAAACAAGAGGCAAAAGAATAGTATATTACAGTCCTAATACACTTATCTAGTGATACAGGTTCCAAACTTTTGAACATCACATAGTATCATACAGAAGACACTACGGTGAAGAAGGCCGGAGGCACAGTTTATAGCAATGGGTAGAAGTAAACTCTAAACCATTTAAAAGGTTAGACAGAGTGGACAAGTCGGACCGCTGAGAGGGGTGGGAGAAATGAGCAGAAAATTCAAGAAAGAATAGAGATGGTTTAGAGAGAGAAATGGAGAGATGGTTAAGAAAAATTACAGTTGGCTGAGTGACAGAAAGGGAAAGATAGAAAGAAATTAAGTAAGAAACAGAGGAAAAGAGGGACAGATGATGGCATGAGAAAATGGGCCTCTGAGAAACTGAACTAAAGGAGAACAGGGCAACCAAGGTGAAAAAAACTAGATTGAAAGACTGAAAATTGAAAGATATAATAAGACAGCAAGAATGAGTGGAGAGATAAAAAAAGACCCTGTCTGAAAAAAAATGGACAGCGGACAAAGAGTTGGCCACAGTGTGAAGAGCCAAAAGGACAGAGGGCGATGAAGGGGAAGACACAGAAAGACATGAAAAATGGGGGAGTGAGAGACATAAAGAAAGAGAGATAAAGATAGAGTGAGTGATAAAGAATGAGAAATGATGAAATAGAGCATATGAATAGAGCAGAAGCCTGGCCGGGTCCCAGGCAGAAGGCCTCTAAGGAAGTCTTTGGGTGGCTAGCAGCGCACACACACACACACACACACACACACACACACACACACACACACACACACACACACACACACACACACACACATACTACTCACTTGGAGGCATATCGCCAGCCCTTGGGCAGCTTTTCCTCGAATGATGCCCAGGTTTTGTTCTTAGTGTCCACATAGTATTCATAGACGGTGTCCTGATAACACATGTACATTGATAATATGATTATTCATTTGTGATTATGTGCAATTATTTTAGACACAATGGCTGTTTAGTTGAATGAATGGATGGATGGATGGATGGATGGATGGATGGATGGATGGATGGATGGACGAATGGACAGACAGACAGATAGATGAAGCACCTTGTTAGGAAATGTGCCATCCATTTCTCGTAGGAAGTTGTCAATCTTCTTGCGTCCATCTTCATCCACAGATGCACAGACAGACCAGATCAAGCTGAAGGTGAACCACAGCTCAACCACTCGGCCATGTTTCTCAGTATCCGAGGGATTATCCTTACGGGGAAGACAAGGCATCCAAAAGATCTTTACAATAACCAGCATGCTTCTACTGCAAGATGAATGCCATGCTCCTTTGGCTGAATATTTTAAAATGTACACAGACCCATTACAGTTATTGATGCTTTAGGGCTGTGTCCTATTGAAGCAGAAATAGGGCTTATTCTGGCATTATTAACAAAGTCTATTATTAAAACAAGCTTACGGAAAGCAAATAATTTTTTGATGAGCTGGTAGTTAGAGGTTAGTGGAAGTAGGCTGATGTAAGCAGATTGTATAAGCACATTGTTCTGACCCCATTATCAGCACTGGCCAACGAATCATAAAGCCTGCAGAGAGAGATGACTCCATTCAACTCCGTGATGGGTACCAGCTCCTTACAGTGAGTCCTCTTGAAGCTTATTGTTTTCTCAAAGTATCTTTCAAACAGACGTTTCAGATGATCTACTTCCATCTGTGAAGACAGAGCAAAAGAGGGAGTGAACGATATAGCAAAAGTATAGAAAAAAGATCATCTAATTATCACCTCTCCAGTTACATGACTAACTAAAGCAGGTACTAATGATGGCATCAGTCATTTGTTGGCCTGTATTGTGTGTAGAACCTTCTGCCGTTTGTCCAACCAGGACTGAACGTAGGGTTTCCAGCCAAGGTCTGAGTAGTCATTATACACCATCCCACAGCGGGACACTGTTGCTGGAGATGCCACAGCTAGATCCTCCACCTCAAATAAGAGGGACACCTGAACACAAAACCAAAACACAGGACACTGAAGAACAAAAGCACATAAATTATCCATCGATTCATTTTAAAATATCCTGTGTTCTCTCGCTCCGACTGGGTTGTAACCATGTCAGATTGTAGTGCTATTTTGGGTTTTACTGGTTGCTGATTAGATATTCTCAGCTTTCAATTGGCATTAACATGTCAGTGAAATTTAAATAATCAAAATATGCTAGATTTCAATAACGCGATCATGCATTTTCGACTGTTAACAGGTAGTTTTTTTATTTTCATCTCTCGTTTTCCCATCAATAGTTGTTTCTATTTCCAATAAACAGACAACTGTACATTTTTTTGCAGTATATTGATTGTAGTATATTTATACTCGTTCATCTTGCCCGATCACTCACAGAATGAAGATGTCACTGGTGTATACGGTGCCTTTTATCTGAATAAATGTTCATTTTTTTATTAACCGTGCTTAGTCACTCTCATTAAACCTGCCACATGAGTCAGGATAGATTTTTTTAAAGGGTCTCTCCAAAATCACTTACAAGCCAGTGTCCACAGAAAAAAAAGGTTTTGTTTGTCAGAACACCTGCACAGAAAGCGTTGCTTAAGAATTGACACCTTTCCCCTATTAGTGAACCACTTCCCACACTAGTTTTGAAGCTTCCAAAAAGTGAACAAAAAGATGGATTGATAATTGATAGCCGATCAATAAATGATAGAAGAATAATTGATAGTTGATCATGCTCATTTCATCTTTTAGCCCAAGAAAAATTTTATCTTTTGAGCAGGAAAACTACCATACCATGAAGAGTTATGGCCCTCAGTGAGCTGCTGTACCTGTTCAGGCATGGCGATTCGCTCTCCATTGATAAGCGTAAGGATTTTATTGTCGTCCATCACTGAGTTCATGCTTTCAATCCATAATGTATCCACTGGTCCATCAAACACAATCCATTTTTCATCCGGCTTCTCATCTAAACAAGGGGAGGTCCCAGTTACACAATAGGCAATTAAACACACACACACACACACACACACACACACACACACACACACACACACACACACACACACACACTTACAGTACAACCTCCCTCATTCATCTGCTTTTCACTAGCACGGACAAACAGCTTAACAAACATGCTTTGCTATCTCTGACTCTATCTGTTTTCCTGTCTCATTCTATGTCTTTCCCTGCACACAAGGGCTTGCAGGGTTTTGTAGCGAGTGCTCTAAGTGATCATTTATCTTTTTTCTCTCCCTTCATCTGACCATGTGTGTCTCATTTACTAAGCCCACAACAATAACCACAACACAGCACAAGCCATCTGTTTTACACACATTCACACACACTCTCTCTCTCTCTCTCCCCCTTTCTTTCTCTCTCTCTCTCTCTCTTTTTCTTTCTTTGTGTGTGGATTCACTCCCTGACTGACTGGGTGAGCATATAACATCAAACCTGTCACACAGCAAAAGCAACTGTCAATTCCTCGCTGGGTGAGTTTCCCTCTCTAAGCAGTGAAGAGGGGAAATAAACAAACCAAGATGAATAGCAACAGATACCAAACATATGGAGCCACTGCAATCCCTGATTACACCATTCAAATATGAAATTCCATCACACCAAAACTCAAAATGGCAACAAAACATCAACAAAAGACAAAAAAAAGAGAATAACCTTAAAAAGTCACTCAGTATAAGCTCTTCTGATAAAGATGAAACAACAACAGAATATGTAAAAAGACCAACAAACTCAAAAGCACACGGCGCGCCGCATTAAAGGTGATTCGACTTATTGATTGACGAATATGATTTGGCATGGTGACCAGTGCAGACTCTGTGTATAGTGCTGGAAAGAAGGCCAATCAAATCCCTGAAGTAGCTCTGATCAAATAAGGCAAAGTTTTTTGAGGGAGAGAGAGAGGTGAGCTGAAATTTTCCATGGACAAAAAAGCAAAAATTGTAGTAAATGTAGTAAAAAAAAAAAAAAAGGAAAAGTTGGAAATTGAATTAAAAAGGAGACCACAAGCATGCCATAAGAGCACACTCAGAGAAAGTACCTATAGAAACAAGGAGAAAAGTGAAAGTGAAAGTGACAACCCTCGTCATTGCGAGGTCACAGCACAGCACACAGTGAACCACAATGTAATTGGACCTCTGCATTTAACCCATGCAAACACCATGCAGCAGTGGTCAGCTATTGAAACCGCCCAGGGAGCAGTAACGGGGACGGTACCTTGCTCAAGGGTACCTCAGGGCAACCTACTGGTGAGGGAATCAAACCCACAATCTTCCGATGCAGGGGCATCTCCCTAACCACTAGGCCACAACCAGGAAACAGAGATTTAAGAGACAGAGGACCACAGAGGGGGTACAGAGAGGGAGAGAGAGAGAGAACGAGGGAGAGAGAGAGAAAGCGAGAGAGGGAGAGAGAGAGAGAGAGAGAGAGAGAGAGAGAGAGAGAGAGAGAGAGGTGAGTGGAAGGCTCAGAACAGTAGCGGGTTTGAAACAGCGGTGGGTGAAACATGGGCAGCAGGAGAAAGGCCATATCTTTGGCACTGAAAGCCTCAGAGGAGCGGAGAGATTTGGCTTATAGTTCTGATCACAGCAGGACAGAAGATGATTCTGAAGAAAAAGAGAGGGGGACACGTGCTGAGGAAAAAACGAAGCACACAAAATTGTTTCAAAAGTGCCATCTAATTCAGTCAACACACTGACCCTGTCCAGCCTTGAAAACAAACTGTAAAAAAAAGGAAAAAGTGAAAAACGACATGATGACAGCATCGGTTTAAGAGGAGAGCACAATTAACAGCTGACTGAGCTGCGCTGGAAAAGAAAAGTGTCAAGAGACTCCAAGAGAACTGCATTTAGCCAAGCTTTGACCTGTTGTACTTCGTGTGTGTGTGTGTGTGTGTGTGTGTGTGTGTATGATTTTGCTGTGAGGCTGAGCTTTAGGGAGAACAGAATGTACACCAGCAGTGTGTCAGTAAGCACAACTCAACCCACGCACATGTGTCACCCTTAGCGCAACATATCGCAAGAGCTGATGACACACAGCCACATAAAACACACATACACACACACACATGCACACATGCACACACACACACACACACACACACACACACACACACACACACACACACACACACACACACACACAGAGGCTTTCTACTGATTCCATAAGCCGCTAGATGATCAAAGAGAGAATACTGACAAAAAGTTAGTGTAGTAGAACTTCATTTCCCATGATCCTTGCTCTTCTGAATAAGGAAGAGTAAAGAGGACTTAGGACAAAAAAGGATCTAAAATATTGAGGACCTGGTAAGACATATACACATATATACTTCTAAAATAAAAAGATGCCCAAACAGATTTCTAAAGCAAAGAACTCTGAGGTAGCACCAAAAACATTCATTGACTGTATGAACGTGTTTGAAAAGATTCTGTTTAATGCTGTAAAATACAGCTGCTCCATCATAAAAACTACCAAAAATAATAATAACAATAAGATGTTTCAAGCTCAGCTCTTGTTGGTAACACCCCCCCCCCCCCCCCCCATCAGTCAGTATTATAACGGTCAGCTTCGTCACACATTCACGTTCACTAGAAACGACAGCTCACTGTTCCCCTTTTAACTTATATTATTACCTCTTTTTTTAATAATGCATTTTAAAAGACAGAAAATCAAGAAATTCCGTTTTTTTAAGTAGTGAAATAAACAGTACTATCAAAACTTTGAAAGCAAGGTTGGTGAGTGTTCTTCAAGTACTGATCCTCAATATACTCGCATAATTTGACATCGTTTCCAGCGGTGTCATATTGCCAGTTCTTATTTTATACCAATTAAATGCTTTTTTTTTACATTCAGACAGTCAGTTATTCCTACTCATCATTCCTTTTTGTCACTTTACAATGATCCCTTTACAACCTTCCTTTTTCCAGAAACAATGGTATGATGGTAGCATACATGAGCCTTGCACCTATAGATAAAGTGAGGGAGTGTGCACTGAGAAACAGCCCTAGTGGATAAACAAAATTGTTTGGGGCAGCGGTGGCCTAGTGGTTAGGGAGTTGGCCACAGGATCAGAAGATTATGGGTTCAAACCCTAACCAGAAGGTTCCCCTTAGGTACCCTTGAACAAGGTACCGTCCCCATCACTGCTCCCATAGCTGCCCCCTGCTGCACGGTGCTTGCATGGGTTAAATGCAGAGGTCCAATTTCATGGTGGTGGTCTAGTGGTAGGGTACTTGCCTATGGCTCAAGAGGTCCCACCTCTGGCACTACCACCACTGGGTCCCCTTAACCCTGAGCTGCTCCAGGGGGACTGTCCCTGAAATTAGGACATGGAAGTCGCTCTGGATAAGAGCGTCTGCTAAATGCTGTATATGTAAATGTAAATGTTTTTGGTGCAACACCTATACCACGTTTAAGGTTCAGTGTAGGTTAATTTCTAAGCCTAAGAATCTGAATCTAAGATGTGAAAAAGACTGTTCATGTTTAAATGTAACCCAGTATAGTACGGCAACAGCAACAAGTAACAGCATAAAGGAATTAATCATCTTCCTGCTATTTTAGGGAAAAAATGATATTCCGTTTCTGCCTTCCGTGTTCTCATTACACAATGTCTATTTAAGCAAAACGTTATACTGGTGTTATATAATGGTGTTAAGACCTTAGATGGACAATTGAACCGTGGAGCTTCAATGATCGTGTCAGACAGAGAGGCTAAGTAGAATCATTGGTATGTATGTAAATGTATTTAGTGCTTCAGTGGTCATTACCTGCACATGCAGCTCTCATCAGAGAGGAGAGAACACCGTCCGTCCACTCGTTGGTGGAGAGGTCGTATTCTCCATACAGCTCGCCGAGACTTACAGCTTTGGGGTTCAGAGGATACTCCTGAGGGGGCAAAGGTCAAAGGTTTGTGGCGTGTTGTCAGGGAGAGGGAGGTGCAACTGAAACAAGAACTGGCAAAAGAAAGCCCGCTGAAATGTCAGAGAGGGAGTGGCAGAAGAAACACGACTTTAAAAAGTGAAGGTGATGTGCTTGAGACATTGGAAGAAGAGAGGTGTGTGTGTGTGTGCATATGCTTGTGTGTCTTTGTGAGAGAGAGCGAGTGAGTGTGCGCATGTGTGAGTCAGAGCATGTGGAGATGCAGAAGAGAGATAATGAGGAAACAGGGGGAGGTGATGTTTGCATGGTGGGAGAGAGACAGATACCAGAAATAGATTATGCAAAAAGGAGGTGTTGAGTCAAATATGAAAGAGATAGAGAGAGAGAGAGAGAGAGAGAGAGAGAGAGAGAGAGAGAGAGAGAGATTAAAAGCAGGGTGTAAAAAGACACGGCAGTTTGATTCACAGAGGGAACCGCGAACAAGATGGACCCCCAAACCGTATAGAATTACACTTGACCCACTATGAGAACAGACAGGTACCATACCTACAGAGATTTAGACACAAATCCCACAGAGAGCAGCACCCACAAAGCCTCAGACACAAACAATGACACCAGGTTAAGGTGAATGCATAGAGGGCACAGATGGAGAGGAGAGAACGAGAGGGGGGTGCGGGTGGAGGAGGTTTGACAGGGAAACAAACTGGGAATCAGATAATATCACTTATTCTGACCTTACCTGTGTGTGTGTCTCCTTGTCTCTTACACACCGGTTTGTTTTTGCACACTTTTTGCATGTCAGGATGAACAATACCCTTAGTATGTATACAAACACAAAATGTTTTTCCACTACAGCGGAAAGCAACATATTATGTGGTAGTATGGAACTGGGCATACTCAAGCTGGCAGAACAGCGTGCCTTCAAGCAGAAAGTCTCAAGCGTTTAAGCTTGCACACATGCATTTACCCACCAGTAGAGAACATGGTTAAAGTCTCGACCATCCAGTGCACCTGTTTTACACCACAGAACTCACAGATGTACATTCAGCTTTGTAATCAGGGCTTTATCCACTGAAAAACCTGCTTTGTGCAGCTGTAAATGGACTGTTCTTACAGAAAAAGACTGAACACGCCCTGCAGTGACATTCAAAGACAACAAGGATCCGTTCTTACTTGCTTAAGCTGTGCGGTCACTCAGTGTTTCTGTTGATACTCCAGCCAGTTAAAACCTTTGTGACTGACAGCTCGATGTCCCAAAAATGAACCTCTTCCAGTCACACTCAGATCATTAACTCTTACAAAAATCAAGGTCAGCTGGGCCCGCTCGGCAATTTTATACATGCCACAGAGCACGGTAGGATGTTAACTGTTTATCATAACCTTACCAGATTAGCCTGTTTTCCCCTGGCTTTCTTATAACATGAGAACAATTTCATCGTGAAAGTGCACAAAAACACACTTTTACACACACACACACACACACACACGCCGATCTCAAACTCTAAGAACATCATTAAAGAGATGACAGGGGGAAATCGCTGCATGCACCTTACCACAAGTAGATTTAGCCACATGAGAGCTGGGCAATCAACCTTATTTCAACTCCGATATTAGCTTGATATATGGTTCACCTCACAATTTGAAATCATGCTTGAGGTGCCATCTAAATTAATCACGTCACAGTACTTGGAAAAGAGGCACTGAACGAACAAAGCTCTAACTGTTTTTTGCCCTGTGGGAAGAAAGTGATGGAGGATGAAGAGAAATGGATGGAAAAATCAAAGACTCTGTGCAAAGACGGTGCTTCAGAGACCAAGAGCTCCAGCCAAGTGGGAGACAGCAAATAAGCTGTGTTGAGTTGCGCACACCCAGCCCCCAAACATGCAACATATTGTAACAAGAATGCGACAGTGTTGCCAATTTACGAACTAAATGCTGGAATTAGCAACTTCTCACCTAAAAATCTTATCTAGCTACAAGGGACAAATTGGTTGACTCCTCACTACTTCTCTGGCTGTTGAACAGCACGAAAAATAACAGTTTATCAATTTGTTTTTGCCATTACATCTGTCTTTCCTAGTGCTCTAGTGTTGGCCATGTTTCCAAACTGTGTCTCAGCTTCAAAAAGTCAGCTGATGAGTATTCATCCAAAGTCATGTATACATACACCAGCTATATATTGTACACATCAGCTATGTAGTGTATGCATAGCTGCATATTATGTGGCGTCACTATACAAACCATTCATTCATTTCTGGTGAGATTTTATTGACGTCACTAGAACGAGTGCAACCAGTTCTACATATAATTCATGCAAGTGCGTGAACCTTACTGTCTTCTTGAAACACCCATGTGTTCGCTTCAAGTCTGTGGAGTACTTTTTTTTGTTCCATGTTAAGTAATTGGAAGAGCACCTTGATCCCTGTGGAAAGTTCTTTTGTATGACTGAGTTGTTTCAGTGTCGGGGATGCGAAACGATGTTGTGTTAGCACGCTCTGTAACAGCGGCTCATTTTCATACTAATGAATGCCTTAGCGTAGCCTCAGAGACGACAGCTGCTTTAGAAAGAGCTCCATGTCAGATCAGAGACTCCTTCCTTGCCATTAAATCTGCACATGCTTGAGATAATGAGATTGTAATACAGCAAACCAGTGTTATGCTACTCTAACAGTAAGCAAACCTAAGGAATAATGGTCATGTGGGGTGCTTAAATGTATGAGCTGTCTGGTCAGTGTATGTGCAATCTAATTGCTATCCATGTCAGTCATATTAACTGATATATGGATTGAGTGATTTTGCATTTCAAAAGCAGTTAAGGAATCTTAAGGGTAAAAAGGAAACTGCAGACAGTGCACTGATGTTATTAGTTGTTGAAATGAATCTAGGCAGAGTCACCCATGTTATTATGTCCTTGGGTATGTGTGTGTAGTGCATCTGATCTATTTTGTCCTCATCATTTTTACATTTACTTGCACAGTACATTGGTCTCTACACCTTGTCTACACAGGATGGCACTCATTCAAGCTGTACTGCATAGAGGCTCTGAATTATTGTGAGATGGTCAGAAGGGTGGAAGATGACTGGCACAAAATGGCCACAAAAACGGTCACTGAACCTTAAGGAACTGACTCACGCGGATGAAGTTGAATCCAGGCTCGCCTTTGCGGTGCAAGGTGGTCAAGGTGTTTTGTAATATCCGCCAGGTAACAGTCTTGGCACTGCCTGTCTTGCCTACTATCATGGAGGAGTGACGTGAGTTTTTGGTCTCGTACAGCTGGATGATTTTTGTCACGGTGAAGGGAGTGACCTGTAGACCATTTTGAATAAGCTCTTCTTCTATGGTCTCTCTCAGCTACGGAGAACGAGAGAGAAAGAAGAGGAAGAAGAATGAGAAATACTTAGAAAGCACAAAGATTACATCAACCAATATCGAGGCTCCTGATATTAAAGGCACTGACAGATAAATGAGTTTTGAAAAACTGACATTTAGTAGCTTGTTCCATGCTGTAATGAACAGATTTCTGATGTGATGAAAACTGTTCAGGTCAGAATGGATATGGCTGGTGTGTCAGCCCACCTGTTCACATGTTTTATAGCTACAGAGGTCAAACCAGTAAATCAAAACATAAAAGGGTTCACAGTTAAAAAAATACAAACACATTCTAATCTGATCTTTTGCACAAGGACTTGTAAGAAATATTGGAATGAATGAAAACCTGGGAAAGACTGAAAAACAAAAGGCAAAAAAAGCTAGGATGGAGTTGCATCAGACCTTATAATTAACAGAATATACATCATCACATGTTCCCAATGCACATTTTTAAGTTGCAACACCTTATTTTAACCTCACAATTTGCATTGTTTTATCATTTTTGTTTGTTTAAATGTATTTATTTTATTTGTAAAAACCTTTTTTACAACTGGGGCTGTCACAAAGAAACTTCATAGAATCCATGTCCAAGACCTTAATAAACAAGCCAAAAGAAACAAAGGCAAGGAAAGACTCCCTAAAACTGGCAGAAGAAACCTTGGGAGGAACCTCTGCTCTGGTCAATAGTAGAAAACAAAAGAGAAGGCAGGAGATTACTAATAAGAAGTAAACAGTATGAGAGGAGCAGACTAAATAGGTTTTATCTGATGGCCCGCACAGTTTGTGGGGAGATGGTCGGTTAGAGTCTGTAACTTCTGGCTTATAGCAGTTAGTCAGGTAGCTTTCATTTTAACAGATTTTTTTAGTGGTCAAAAAAGTGGTAACAATTTTTTTTATCTTCTTAAAACCCATATTGCTGTGGGTCACAAACCATAAGGGCCCTAGAAATGACACAATAGATAATATAACAGATAATAGAAATAATCCCAGGCTGTAAGATCAGAATGTTGCTACTATTAAATCCCTAGTTGATCACCAAGTACAAATGAACTGGCATGGAGTCTCAAACTTAATAACCATAAACACTCCCAGCATCCCCCCGAGTAAGACACACACTTCAGTGCCAAATCACTAGCAAGACACTAAAGCGCTCTCACTAAACTCTCTCTTTTAATTCAATCCCTCGCTCTTATTTCTCTCTTGCCTCATTAACCGTGTAGAGAGGCAGGAAAAAAGAACAGATCAGAAGCATCTTAGCAGGAACACATTAGCATTAAGAGCTGAGGGTGGAGTTGTCTGCTTGATATGGAAGTGGAATGAAAACATTCGCCAAGTGAAATGAGCTTGAGAGGGTGCCGTGTAGAGGAAAGGTTTTGGAAAAAAAGAGTAGTGTGTGTATATTTCAATGTCTGCATTTGTATGCGACTGTGTGCATGGACAGATACGGATGTATAAATTTTATATATATATATATATATATATATATATATATATATATAAAATTTATACATCCGTATCTGTCCATGCACACAGTCGCATACAAATGCAGACATTGAAATATACACACACTACTCTTTTTTTCCAAAACCTTTCCTCTACACGGCACCCTCTCAAGCTCATTTCACTTGGCGAATGTTTTCATTCCACTTCCATATCAAGCAGACAACTCCACCCTCAGCTCTTAATGCTAATGTGTTCCTGCTAAGATGCTTCTGATCTGTTCTTTTTTCCTGCCTCTCTACACGGTTAATGAGGCAAGAGAGAAATAAGAGCGAGGGATTGAATTAAAAGAGAGAGTTTAGTGAGAGCGCTTTAGTGTCTTGCTAGTGATTTGGCACTGAAGTGTGTGTCTTACTCGGGGGGATGCTGGGAGTGTTTATGGTTATTAAGTTTGAGACTCCATGCCAGTTCATTTGTACTTGGTGATCAACTAGGGATTTAATAGTAGCAACATTCTGATCTTACAGCCTGGGATTATTTCTATTATCTGTTATATTATCTATTGTGTCATTTCTAGGGCCCTTATGGTTTGTGACCCACAGCAATATGGGTTTTAAGAAGATAAAAAAAATTGTTACCACTTTTTTGACCACTAAAAAAATCTGTTAAAATGAAAGCTACCTGACTAACTGCTATAAGCCAGAAGTTACAGACTCTAACCGACCATCTCCCCACAAACTGTGCGGGCCATCAGATAAAACCTATTTAGTCTGCTCCTCTCATACTGTTTACTTCTTATTAGTAATCTCCTGCCTTCTCTTTTGTTTTCTACTATTGACCAGAGCAGAGGTTCCTCCCAAGGTTTCTTCTGCCAGTTTTAGGGAGTCTTTCCTTGCCTTTGTTTCTTTTGGCTTGTTTATTAAGGTCTTGGACATGGATTCTATGAAGTTTCTTTGTGACAGCCCCAGTTGTAAAAAAGGTTTTTACAAATAAAATAAATACATTTAAACAAACAAAAATGATAAAACAATGCAAATTGTGAGGTTAAAATAAGGTGTTGCAACTTAAAAATGTGCATTGGGAACATGTGATGATGTATATTCTGTTAATTATAAGGTCTGATGCAACTCCATCCTAGCTTTTTTTGCCTTTTGTTTTTCAGTCTTTCCCAGGTTTTCATTCATTCCAATATTTCTTACAAGTCCTTGTGCAAAAGATCAGATTAGAATGTGTTTGTATTTTTTTAACTGTGAACCCTTTTATGTTTTGATTTACTGGTTTGACCTCTGTAGCTATAAAACATGTGAACAGGTGGGCTGACACACCAGCCATATCCATTCTGACCTGAACAGTTTTCATCACATCAGAAATCTGTTCATTACAGCATGGAACAAGCTACTAAATGTCAGTTTTTCAAAACTCATTTATCTGTCAGTGCCTTTAATATCAGGAGCCTCGATATTGGTTGATGTAATCTTTGTGCTTTCTAAGTATTTCTCATTCTTCTTCCTCTTCTTTCTCTCTCGTTCTCCGTAGCTGAGAGAGACCATAGAAGAAGAGCTTATTCAAAATGGTCTACAGGTCACTCCCTTCACCGTGACAAAAATCATCCAGCTGTACGAGACCAAAAACTCACGTCACTCCTCCATGATAGTAGGCAAGACAGGCAGTGCCAAGACTGTTACCTGGCGGATATTACAAAACACCTTGACCACCTTGCACCGCAAAGGCGAGCCTGGATTCAACTTCATCCGCGTGAGTCAGTTCCTTAAGGTTCAGTGACCGTTTTTGTGGCCATTTTGTGCCAGTCATCTTCCACCCTTCTGACCATCTCACAATAATTCAGAGCCTCTATGCAGTACAGCTTGAATGAGTGCCATCCTGTGTAGACAAGGTGTAGAGACCAATGTACTGTGCAAGTAAATGTAAAAATGATGAGGACAAAATAGATCAGATGCACTACACACACATACCCAAGGACATAATAACATGGGTGACTCTGCCTAGATTCATTTCAACAACTAATAACATCAGTGCACTGTCTGCAGTTTCCTTTTTACCCTTAAGATTCCTTAACTGCTTTTGAAATGCAAAATCACTCAATCCATATATCAGTTAATATGACTGACATGGATAGCAATTAGATTGCACATACACTGACCAGACAGCTCATACATTTAAGCACCCCACATGACCATTATTCCTTAGGTTTGCTTACTGTTAGAGTAGCATAACACTGGTTTGCTGTATTACAATCTCATTATCTCAAGCATGTGCAGATTTAATGGCAAGGAAGGAGTCTCTGATCTGACATGGAGCTCTTTCTAAAGCAGCTGTCGTCTCTGAGGCTACGCTAAGGCATTCATTAGTATGAAAATGAGCCGCTGTTACAGAGCGTGCTAACACAACATCGTTTCGCATCCCCGACACTGAAACAACTCAGTCATACAAAAGAACTTTCCACAGGGATCAAGGTGCTCTTCCAATTACTTAACATGGAACAAAAAAAAGTACTCCACAGACTTGAAGCGAACACATGGGTGTTTCAAGAAGACAGTAAGGTTCACGCACTTGCATGAATTATATGTAGAACTGGTTGCACTCGTTCTAGTGACGTCAATAAAATCTCACCAGAAATGAATGAATGGTTTGTATAGTGACGCCACATAATATGCAGCTATGCATACACTACATAGCTGATGTGTACAATATATAGCTGGTGTATGTATACATGACTTTGGATGAATACTCATCAGCTGACTTTTTGAAGCTGAGACACAGTTTGGAAACATGGCCAACACTAGAGCACTAGGAAAGACAGATGTAATGGCAAAAACAAATTGATAAACTGTTATTTTTCGTGCTGTTCAACAGCCAGAGAAGTAGTGAGGAGTCAACCAATTTGTCCCTTGTAGCTAGATAAGATTTTTAGGTGAGAAGTTGCTAATTCCAGCATTTAGTTCGTAAATTGGCAACACTGTCGCATTCTTGTTACAATATGTTGCATGTTTGGGGGCTGGGTGTGCGCAACTCAACACAGCTTATTTGCTGTCTCCCACTTGGCTGGAGCTCTTGGTCTCTGAAGCACCGTCTTTGCACAGAGTCTTTGATTTTTCCATCCATTTCTCTTCATCCTCCATCACTTTCTTCCCACAGGGCAAAAAACAGTTAGAGCTTTGTTCGTTCAGTGCCTCTTTTCCAAGTACTGTGACGTGATTAATTTAGATGGCACCTCAAGCATGATTTCAAATTGTGAGGTGAACCATATATCAAGCTAATATCGGAGTTGAAATAAGGTTGATTGCCCAGCTCTCATGTGGCTAAATCTACTTGTGGTAAGGTGCATGCAGCGATTTCCCCCTGTCATCTCTTTAATGATGTTCTTAGAGTTTGAGATCGGCGTGTGTGTGTGTGTGTGTGTGTGTAAAAGTGTGTTTTTGTGCACTTTCACGATGAAATTGTTCTCATGTTATAAGAAAGCCAGGGGAAAACAGGCTAATCTGGTAAGGTTATGATAAACAGTTAACATCCTACCGTGCTCTGTGGCATGTATAAAATTGCCGAGCGGGCCCAGCTGACCTTGATTTTTGTAAGAGTTAATGATCTGAGTGTGACTGGAAGAGGTTCATTTTTGGGACATCGAGCTGTCAGTCACAAAGGTTTTAACTGGCTGGAGTATCAACAGAAACACTGAGTGACCGCACAGCTTAAGCAAGTAAGAACGGATCCTTGTTGTCTTTGAATGTCACTGCAGGGCGTGTTCAGTCTTTTTCTGTAAGAACAGTCCATTTACAGCTGCACAAAGCAGGTTTTTCAGTGGATAAAGCCCTGATTACAAAGCTGAATGTACATCTGTGAGTTCTGTGGTGTAAAACAGGTGCACTGGATGGTCGAGACTTTAACCATGTTCTCTACTGGTGGGTAAATGCATGTGTGCAAGCTTAAACGCTTGAGACTTTCTGCTTGAAGGCACGCTGTTCTGCCAGCTTGAGTATGCCCAGTTCCATACTACCACATAATATGTTGCTTTCCGCTGTAGTGGAAAAACATTTTGTGTTTGTATACATACTAAGGGTATTGTTCATCCTGACATGCAAAAAGTGTGCAAAAACAAACCGGTGTGTAAGAGACAAGGAGACACACACACAGGTAAGGTCAGAATAAGTGATATTATCTGATTCCCAGTTTGTTTCCCTGTCAAACCTCCTCCACCCGCACCCCCCTCTCGTTCTCTCCTCTCCATCTGTGCCCTCTATGCATTCACCTTAACCTGGTGTCATTGTTTGTGTCTGAGGCTTTGTGGGTGCTGCTCTCTGTGGGATTTGTGTCTAAATCTCTGTAGGTATGGTACCTGTCTGTTCTCATAGTGGGTCAAGTGTAATTCTATACGGTTTGGGGGTCCATCTTGTTCGCGGTTCCCTCTGTGAATCAAACTGCCGTGTCTTTTTACACCCTGCTTTTAATCTCTCTCTCTCTCTCTCTCTCTCTCTCTCTCTCTCTCTCTCTCTCTCTATCTCTTTCATATTTGACTCAACACCTCCTTTTTGCATAATCTATTTCTGGTATCTGTCTCTCTCCCACCATGCAAACATCACCTCCCCCTGTTTCCTCATTATCTCTCTTCTGCATCTCCACATGCTCTGACTCACACATGCGCACACTCACTCGCTCTCTCTCACAAAGACACACAAGCATATGCACACACACACACACCTCTCTTCTTCCAATGTCTCAAGCACATCACCTTCACTTTTTAAAGTCGTGTTTCTTCTGCCACTCCCTCTCTGACATTTCAGCGGGCTTTCTTTTGCCAGTTCTTGTTTCAGTTGCACCTCCCTCTCCCTGACAACACGCCACAAACCTTTGACCTTTGCCCCCTCAGGAGTATCCTCTGAACCCCAAAGCTGTAAGTCTCGGCGAGCTGTATGGAGAATACGACCTCTCCACCAACGAGTGGACGGACGGTGTTCTCTCCTCTCTGATGAGAGCTGCATGTGCAGGTAATGACCACTGAAGCACTAAATACATTTACATACATACCANTCTCTCTCTCTCTCTCTCTCTCTCTCTCTCTCTCTCTCTCTCTCTGTCTCTCTGATATTGATCTAATCCTACTCATGATCTTTATTCGTCTATTAAAAGGAATAATGGACAATAGCTCAGGCTGAGTAGACTCCCTATATAAGGTGGATTCCGTAAATAGCACCTGAAAATTAACTAGCAGATCCTTTTTTCTATTTCATGGTCATCTTACCATCTTAGTGACTCATTCACCACTTCTTTTAAAAGTCATTCAGAATATTCAACTAAGAAAATCCTTAAAGGGTAAAAAAGACATGACAGTTAAGCTAGGAGTAAAATATTACATCAATAACAATGATAAGAAGCAGGTGTAATTTATTATGTTGACTTAACTGCTCCTTTTAGTCATCTAAATTGAGGAAACAAAGCCTTCTCTTCAGATAAATGCACCCTGGGCATGGTAAAAGAGTGGCTTTAAGAGTGTGTATATGCGCACATGTATTTCTGCACTTAAAAGGCCCACTATGTCAGAACATATAGAAAATGAAGCAACATCCTTTCACAAAAAATCTACTTGAAGGTGCTTTTAAAATAAATTAAGTATACAAAGTATGTTAGGGTAAGAGTCAGGTTAGGGTTACAGCAATTTTTAGGAAAGCACTCGGTCCTAAATAGGAAAATGTGTTTTGGTGTGTTAAAGAAAGAACAAATGAGGCTACCTTGCAATTATTGAAGCCTTCTCCAAACAGAGTGATCTCAGCAATCAGAGTGGAGTCGGGCACCACCATAGAGATGGGCCTGAACATGGACTTCAGATTATCAGGTAACTCAGTACGACCGGCATAACCTACACGGAGCCACACAAATACACACAAATATAGACCGTGACCCAAATGGATCCTTATTGCAATTTGGAGACACTATTGAGTATATCCACATTTTTTCAAGTGTCCAGATTGTAAACTGGAACTCCAGAGTTAGTTTGAAAGCAAAGTTATTGCACACAATGAATTAGTGATTTCGAATGAACATCAGGTGTCACCTTAACTACATCTGTGACGATGTATTTGTGAGTCTTTTGTGATTAAGCAAAGGGCAAAGAACTGTTAGTCTGGCAATGGCCATGAAGCCCCTGAGACAGAAACACATTACACTCCCTCAACTTTATGGACAGGCAAACACGAAGATGCCAGTGATGATAAAGAGCGTTTAGGGACCAGGCCTCAGGATTGAAGGATGGTCATGGGTTTGAATCCCAGAACAGTAGATTGCCCTAAGGTAACTTTTTTAACAAGGCACCATCCCTATCACTGCTCCCTGGGTGCTTGAAATGGCAGCAAACTGCTGCACATGTGTGTAAGGGTTAATGCAGAGGGTGCATTTCGTTGTGGTTCACCATGTGCTGTGCAAACGGACTCTAATTGTATTATAAAGCCTGCAAACCTGTTATAAGTTATAAGTGTGCCCTGTGAGGTTTTATTTGGTAATTTAACTGTAATTTCACAGATGTTTCAGACCAGTTGAATTCCAGTTCAATGCAGATTCCAGCTGAATCTGTATTGAACAAATACTCATATCAGTTCTTTTTCTTGTTATACCAGGGTTCATGGTGATGAAGATGCCGCAGGACCAGACAAGATGGATATCCCTGCCCTCAAAGATGAAGTTGGTGGCTCCTGCAGACAGAGCTGAGAGGATAGACAGGATCTGCTGTGCCACAACTGAGAGCACCTCAATGTTAATCCGGTTAAATTCATCAAAACAACCCCATGCTCCGGTCTGGGAATGAACACAAAAATATTCATTTACAAAGTAGTCTGCACAATTTATTAAGACACTTTTGGGTATGTGGATGTAGAAAACACATTGAAACGTGTCATATGGTCATCATCACATGTTTTTACTGTACCTGAGCGAGGCCTGAGTACATGCGGCCCATGGATTTATAGTCTAGACCATCGGAGCAGTTGACCACTATGACGTACATGCCCAGCGCTTTGCCCAGATCTTTCACAGTTTCGGTCTTGCCTGTGCCAGCAGGACCTTTGGGAGAGCCACCACGGTGCAGATGCAATGCTGTGGTCAGAGTCATATAGCACCTGCAAACAAGGCCATTCACTATACTCATTCACTGTTTCCATGCATTAGAAAGAGCACTGGTGCTCTTTAAGTATTCATTCTGTTTCATCAAGCTGTGGCTGTAACAAATCCCAGATGTCTGCAAATGCAAAAAACAGCAACCGCAGCTCAAATGAGCATCAGAAACGGTTTGATCTGAGCTTTTTAAAAACACAGACAATGCATGACTGCATGAAGTGGTAGCACAAAATAACTCTTCGTTTGTGAAAATATTGTACATTTAAAATATTTAAATATAGCATACATATTTTTGCCAGAGCAAAATCTTTTTTTCTTTGAAAGAGAAACAAGTAAAATAAACAAGTTTCTATTGGTCCAATTCCATTGAAAATCTGAACCAATGTTTCAAGCAGGTGGCATGAGCTTAATTACACAGTGTGTTTAATATGTAAAGCACATGGACATTTCTTTGGAATTAATTTACTGAAGCAGAGCATGTGTATCGCTCTGAGTTCCTCCAGCAGGGGTTGCCATTAGGACTCAGGTCGGTTTTGTTTGCATCATTAAAAAGCCATTAACCATATTTGTTGACACACTTCCAAAAAGAGAAGTGCAATGTTTTTTAAAAATGGGGGTGATACTCAAGATCATGTTATTTAATATCGGTTCATTCAAGCTTTACTCATTTGCTAATGTAAAAAAAAACAGAAGTCTATAATCTTAGCACTATATTTGGCATCCTGAATGAAAATTGAAAGCTTCTTGCACTAAATCACTTACAGCTCTGCAGTATGTTGATCCTAGTTTATGCTGACAATTGATTTGTCCAGTAAATTTTCTGAACGCTACAAATGGCCTACCGCATGAAGCAGCGCAGTGGCAGAATGAGAAAGATTTCAGGTAAAATACTTTCAGCCATTTAATGTCAGCAAACTTGCAAAATGCAGTGAGCACAAAACCCACAGCTGGATAGACTGATAAAAGAGTGAAAGAACAGACAATATGCCAGGCCACATAAGACACACATAAGAACTCCTAACAAATACTGTCTACAAGTATTCACCAAGTTACCTTTGGTGGGTAAAAAAGTCCAGATAAGGACATCTACATAGGCAGGCAGCACACACACACACACACACACACACACACACTCAGACAGACCCAAATTTGAGGGCTTAAAAAAATAAGTGTCGGCAGTCCCTCACACACCAACAGAGGAAGAATGAAAGACATCCGTAAGCCCATTCTCCATGTCCTTGAGTGGGTTTAGGATGTCATGAGCTCATCAGCATAAACCAGGATTAGATGTTTTCTTTCATTTCAAGGAAGATCGTTTTGCAGCTGTGTTTTCCAGTACCATTCTGCTGTTTCTAAAGGACACAATCAAAAAAAATCAACTATTGACTCTTGACTCTCACTTCCTATGTGGGTCCATGAATAATTGATGGTGGGGGAGAATCTTCACGCTTGCACATGGAAACAAGGAACCTGAGCTCAAAGCAGATGTGTCTCTTTCTCTTTCTCTGTTTCTTAAATCTAATCCAATCAAATCACATCAAATCAAATCTTATCGGCACACTCGTGATCTCTTTCTTTCTCTTCTAGGTCAATGGTAGGGGACATTATCCCCCTGATGCTGATGCTGCAGATTTGCTCCACTGCTGCTGTCATCTCCCCTCTGATCCTGGTTCATCTTATAACACTAATGAAAACATCAGCCAGCCTGGTATCGCTGTAGCTGGTTCTGACTTTGATGATCTCAGTAATGTCCCTGTAGCTGTACAGCTATAGAAAGCCCTGATGTATTTATCAAAAGCAGATGATTATAACAAGAAAAGGGTATAATGTTTTTATAATAATGATTACAGGAGTGTTCATATTATCTATTTCCATGTACGCTAACCAGCATGGACCACAGCAGGAGCATTATCTGGAATGACATGAGAGACTTTGTTCTCTAGATCACATTGTTAATGAAAATCTCAAGATACGTCAAGAGTCCATCTAATGAAGTGGTCCCAAGTGGATGAACATACTGCACATGTAGCAATGGCCATTTAGCTCAAGGAAAATCAGCCAAGTTATCAGGAATAATGTTATCATACACTGCGAGGCCTTTAGCTCATGATAAGAGTAGCTCCAGGTCAAGTTATATGCAAATGCGTATAAATACTTTGGAGTAACTCTTACAGAGATGGCAGCAGTGCAGCAAGGCAGCTTAACACTGAAGCAGGAAGATTGTTCGGCTCTGGAAATCCAATAAGCTTCAGCTTCC
Source organism: Hepsetus odoe (assembly GCA_017165825.1). NCBI lineage: Eukaryota > Metazoa > Chordata > Actinopteri > Characiformes > Hepsetidae > Hepsetus > Hepsetus odoe. The sequence continues at coordinate 9,974,377 of CM029388.1, read as the reverse complement.
AGGCCAGCTGCTATTACCTTTCATAGGTTAAGATTGCTATGTTGCTATGGCTACTGTACCTGTCAGTGAGAGGGGTGATGACCAAGCGGCCAGAGTTGCCCAGGTACTCGTAACCGTACTGGAACTGCGTGTTGGTCTGTCTGATAATGCAGTCATCTGCATCCTGCAGGCGCACACACACAAAGCAGCACTTGGTGGGTTAGTAGTCTTCTCAATATTTCCACATATTCCACTCTCAGTCATTTAATTCATTTCCAAGCTTTTTTTTTTAATATGAACTATACGAAGTCAGTGTTAACAAAGCATTTACATAATTGCTTACGTCACTATATTAACATAGTGGTGTCAAAACATATGGAGGTCTTTAAGACCTTGCAGTAACTTGTTTTTGAAGATCCATTTATATTCATGGCTGTACACTGTATAACCTGTACAAGCTGTACACTTCAAGGCCTCATTGTAATTGGTTCATAGTCTAACTGGTTCACTGTCTACTCAAATCACATACAACGTTGACCACATTCAACACTGGTATAAAGGAGTGCTGATCAATGGGTGTAGGGGTAAACAAGAAAACACAAGAGAAAGGATCCAAGGCTATAATTATGCCAAAATGTATGCAGCCTCTTACTGCCTGGGACGACGCAATTTCTGTATAATGCCTGGGACTCAGTGTGGTAACAAAAGGAAAAAGTAAAGCGAAAAGGTTTATCTTTGATGTGCTCTTAGATTTGCTGGAAAGTAAAGCCTATTTATCTCTTCAGCCTGAGAATACATTTTGGTGCAAAAAAGAGCCAAAATATGTCAGCTAAAGTACTCCGATCACCCACATGACAACTACTGACAGGTGAAGTGAAAAATGCTGATTTTCTTTTTACAATGGCACCTGTCATTGGTTGGGATATATTAGGCAGCAAGTGAACAGTCATTTCTTCCAGTTGATTTGCTTGAAGCAGGAAAAATGGGTACCCATAAGAATCTAAGCAGACTAGACTACTTGGTCAAAGCAGCTCCAAAACAGCAGGTCTTGCAAGGTTTCCTGGTAAGCAGTGCTCAGTACATATCAAAAGTGGTGCACTGAAGGACAACCAGTGAACTGGCCACAGGGATTTGGGCATCCTACTCTCAATGATGCCAACTTAAATGACCAGGGCAGCGGTGGCCCAGTGGGACTCAGGACTCAGGATCGGAAGATTCTGGGTTCGAATCCCAGACCAGTAGGCTGCACTGTGGTAGCCTTGAGCAATGTACTGTCACCTTCATCTCATCTCCAGGTGGCCCACTGCTGCACGGTGTGTATGAGTTAAATGCACAAGATACATTTCACTCTGGTTCACTATGTGCTTTGCTGTGTATTCACAATGACAAACAGCTACTTTATCCAGTTTCACTTAAAGGATCTGCTAATGTCTGCTAGTGTGGCAGATACCACAGCTATCTTTAGAGGTCTTGTGAAGTCCATGCCTCAATGGGTCAGGGGGTTATTGGAGGAGAACTTCCTGTTCAGTATGTATACTTATGATTATTTAGACATAAAACACATGTCAGTCTAAGGTATAAACAGTCTCAAAGATCAATCATCTGCACTCAATCATCCTGTATAACAACAAATTAGGTCCAAAATAATAACTTCACAGGAGAAGGCTAAAACATCATTTACTCTTAATTTAGTCAATTTGAACAATTTGTGATGAAATCTTTATGCAATGATAAGAACAGATGCAGTGCTAAGAGGATGTGTTGAGAAGTAATAACTGTGAAAAAAATGATGCTTTTGGCAACATTGTATGACTGTATACACACCACATTACAAATCCTCACCACCATTGTACAATCCATAAACAATCTCTATTTATCTCTCCCTCTCATTCTCTCCCTCACCTTATCCCAGTAGAGGCGGAGTTGGCAGAGCCAATCGAAAGCATTGACATCACAGCAGGCTGCTTTGGCCAATTTGTCAATGACATCACGTGCATGGACCTCCACTGTAACCAAGGCGACGATCTTGAGCCGCAGGATTTTCGAGAGGTTTCCCCTGATGGCATCAGAGTAGCGGTGCAGCATGGACACCTTAAGCAGATGCATGACAATAGAGCCTGGTGACACATCACTTACAAGTAACATGTTATAAGATAGTGTGCCATGTATTTGGGGAGCAACCAGATTTGTTTTTACATACACTGCAATGTGTGATGAAATTTCAATGACCTTGTGGCCTAAATCGACATGTGACATATAAAATCGACGACTAAAATGGCAAACTATCACTGTGTTTATGGCCTATGAAAAAAGTCAGTGAGTTTGTAGGATTGGGAGCTTTCAGCAGGAAAAGCTCTTCATCTCACCTGCTTCTTTTTCATGGATTTGAGTGCGGATTTGTCAGCTCTCTCTTTGCCTATGATCAAGGATTTACTGACGTCTGTGGTCCATTGGATTTGACTGGCTGTTATCAACATCTGCAAAAAAAAAAGAATACAATTGACCATATTCACATACACACAGATGCACACGTGCGCGCGCACACACACACACAAACACATGTGCACGTATGCACACAAATAGAGGTCACGCACCTGTCCTGGCCAATCTTTAACCCACTTGTCCCTTTTTCCTGTCATTTTTTTGAGGGCAAAGCGGCAGTTCTTCAGACTGTCCTTCAATGTCCAGCGCATGGTCCGCTCAACATCGCACAGCCATGCCTATGCACACACGTTCAAGAAAGAACAGGGCATAAGGAAAAAGGGAGTAGTAAACAAAAGTAAAAGTGTGTCTGATATGCTGTATGGAACCCACCTCTACTGGCCCCTCTAGAAGAACCGGGTGTGTGAACTCCACAAACTCGCCATCAGCAGAAAACATCCCACTGGCCTCTGACTTGCTTCCACTGATTCCTACCTACATATATATACACACAGATTAGGGTAGTGCGTGTATCAGCTATGGTTGAATATACATCTCTGGTCCTGACCAAGACCAGAAGAAGACTAGCTTACAGCTGTCAAGACAAGATCTATTTGCAGTCTTGACGTTTCCCTGGTATACTGAACTCCCAGCCCCATGGATACACACCAGACCATGTTTGTAATGACCTCTCAAAACCTTGAACAGTCTTAAGAGTCATACCATGAAGTCATTACTCCAAGTCTGTTGTCTATACTCTTACGTCTGGGTCCAGACTGGCCTGTGTGGGTGTACCTTGTTGATGCGAAGGTTCTTGATGTTGTCAAAGCATTTTTTGAGGTGAGGCTGCACCGCGTCTGGGTTGCGTGACTGGCCCAGTATCTCCAGCAGGTCGTCATTGGACAGGAAATAGAATCGCGGGAATACTTGTCTCTTTGTTTCCAAGTACATGTCTAAAGATTTCTGGATCTCCTCCAGCTTGCTGTTCATTTCAGAAAGCTTCTCAGGCAGACCTGTCACAGAGAAGGCCATGGCCTGTGATCTCCTTAGGTCTCTCACATTATGCTGCAAGCTTTGTCCTAAATTTTCAGATATCTCTGGACAATTCTTTTTATCAAAATGGAGTGCAGATTTATGAGAATACAACTATCCAAAATCTAGATTATTATACACACAAGCACTAAAAGTTTGAAATCCCTTGTCATATTAACAAGTCACTATTTTTCATAGAGTTTAAAACATACATACATTTGAATACTATAAATTAGACAACACACTAGTATTTTTGTTTAGGTTTTAGTTAAAAAACTAAACTAATTAATGAATTAGTTAATATTAATTAATGAATATGAATTAATATCAATTAATATTATGTATTGTGATGATCTATTAACAGCCATTTGATTGCAAATGAAAGACTGGCTTAATATATAATATTTCCCAAATAAGCTTTCATTTATAAAAGCTGTCTTGAACGTTTTACGGCCTTTCAGATCTTTAGGTTTGTTCATTATTCTGGACACATCAAACATTTCTTAACTTTTCACGGCTGCCAAGCTGCCCACTAATTTTTTAAGTCTGTGAAATTGTAGTGTAACAAAATTAGCATATAAGAATCTTTTTTGCACTTATCTGCAGACAAATGGATTTTGTATTATTGAAAACAACATTGTAATAGTTTTGTACAGCCCTATATATCTTAAGTTCTCTACAAAACTGAATTTTATGTTTGTCTAATGCAGAGGTAATAAAACTAATGCAGGGGTACCCAAACACTTTGTCTTGTGTCCTAAAATGCAAAGAAGGTAATGCTCTTGCTGTGTCTATGCAGGTTTCCACTTGAAGCTTCTCTCCGAGCTATGAGCCTCGGAGGGGGTGGAGTTTTGGTATGGCAACTTTCTGGACAAATGAAAAACCTCTCAGGGCTGCCACCTGTCACACACTGGGCAGCCCTGCACTAATGAATCTAACTAAACAAGCTAGACCACAAGATACAGATGTATGTTAAAATTGTAGGCCATTATTCCTTTCTCTATCTAGTTAAGTGCTGTTGCTAATCAAGCTTTTCTAATCTGTGATCGCCACACCTCCCCACCCCCATTTGTACCCGGGTGGTGTGTTCCTCTCAGAGCGTTGTTGTCCTTGTTTAGTCTGTCCATAATGGTCTTCCAGCTGGAGTTGATGTCATCAAACTCGGTGGACTCCCGAGGCAGCTGCTTACGAATATCCTCCCCTAGGAAGATGTTCTGGGGAGGCAGAGAGTTAGAAATAAATTGTAAAAATAATCACAGGTGTTTATACAAAGACACACACACAGGAGATCTCTTCTGACAGCCGCTATGTACTCTCTTCATCACAGTTAAGAGAACAGATGGCTCACGTTGTGGTGTGTGTTTGTGCAATCATCAGAGAGTGTGTATTTATGTTTATGTATCACTCCAGAGATACTGGGGGTCAAGGCTAACCCAGTGAACCTTCCGCAGTACAAACCTGCTGTTGTGTCTCTGCAGTGATATGGGTTTTATTAAAGAAAACGAATGAGAGGGACTCTACTGAAGTCTGCACATGTGAGCTTATAGTGAGTCAGTAAATGCCTGCAGATGTGCTCGGTTTACCACCTGATCACATCCACAACAAACATGATCAGCGTGTGAAAAGGTACGGCGGCATAGGGAACAGTCCCTATATACTCGGCGTTAAGAAGTGTTTGGAATAGGGCTGAAAATTTGGGGGAAAATATCTATTTGGATGTTTATTCTGAGTGCACGTTTGGAGATGAAACTGAAATAGTTTCTTTAAAATTTCTTTTCTTTTCCAGCCGTTTTTTTTTTTACAATTTTTTTTTTTAGCCAAAACATATATTTTTAAACTTAAAAGTTCTTAATGTAAAGATTTACAATCTTTGCATTATTTGAATAATTTTATTAAACAACCCCAATCAGAACTCGAAATTGGTTCCTTTCAAATGAATTTTTAAAACAATACGTTGTTCAGCCCTAGTTTGAAGAGGCTTGTAAACCTGAATGGCAATCAGAATGAGAATGTGTTCGCGAGTTCTAGTTTATGAAATTCAGTGATTTTCATGTTCATCAGTGATACAGTGATTTCTCGCTTACTCTCGCTTTTTCTTATAAGAGATGCAGAAAATGTGTGTCTGTGTGTGTGCGTGTGTGTCTGTGTGTGTGTGTGTGTGTGTGTACCTCCAGGTACATCCACTGTCTCTGGACAGTAAGGATCATCTCTATGACCTCCAGCACTAGCGACAGGCAGCGCTCCCAATGGTCCACCTCTTTCTCAAAAGCCCTGACAAAGCGTGAGGCTTTCATAGTGGACAGAGTCACCTGGTTATCCTCCAGAGCCTGAAACACTTCCTCTGTGCCTCTAAAGACAGTAAACATAAATGCACAAAGAATTAGAAAACTAGCAAACACCCCTGCACATTTAAAAACAGAGGAGTCAAACTACATGAGCCCATTCTAATGGTTCCTGTTCACTTTTAATATGTCTTCTACAAGAAAGAAATATTACATTTACTGCACTGACAGCAATTTCTGTTTATTTTGTCTTAAACTTAAAAAATGAAGAAACCTTTTTTCTTGTACATTATAGTTTTAAACAATGAACCATGGCGCTTTTTAAAAAAGCACTCTATTCAATCTGAATCATTTTGTTAGTATTGATTTTTTCCCCAAATCTACCCAGTTTTTTCATCAATGACTAAATCCGTTGTATCATCCTGGAAAGGTGGGGGGTCTGGACATTCAAGTCTGGACTTCTTGAACTGAAAACGTATAAGGTTGCATATAAGGTTACAAAAACAACTGACAAGCACTGCCAGAAACCTTGATTGTGAAAATGACATTGAAAACTGTTCACTCATTATACTTTTTTTTCCTTTCTTTACAACACACACACACACGCACACACACACACACACACACACACACACACACACACACGCTGAGGCAGTGAACCAGCAGGAAAGATGCAGCAAACAAAAGGAAAGGACAAAGTGAACAGCAGCGGCCCTCGACCCCCTCCTTAGCATACTGCGTTACCATGACAGCAGCCTCACGCCGCTGCAACTGTCGCCATGCCAACAGCAGAGCCAGCTTCACTGCAAAGTGGAAACACGGCTACTGGCACCTGATTTGCACAAAAAAACCTTCCTACCTTTCTGTTACACACAGGGTCCCTTGGCTGTCTGATGAGCAAGTATGACTAAGGTCCAATGTTTCTCTAGTTTTTCACATATCTTTTTTTCTCTTTTTCTCTACAAACAAGAGCCACTCTATGAAAGCCGCAGGTGTGTAGAGCACCCTTTTTTTCATCACTCTCTCCTTTTTTTCATCACTCTCTCTGGCCCCCTCATCGTCCTTTTCCCTTCACTGTAATTGGAGCCCCTCATGAGCTCGCTGTGCTGAAGTACAAACTGACTGCAGGTATACACACACACACACACACACACACACACACACACACACACACACACACACACAAACAGTCCTTCAGATTTCTTCATCTCTCTGCCTCTCTCTCAGTAGCGAACAGAATTTTTAAAATGATTTTGACCTTATTAACTATTCCACTGGTCAGACTCTGCACAATTATAAAATGATACATCTACTCTCCAGCCCAAAATGGCAAAGAAATGAAGGACAAAGCTGCTGGTCAGGAAGAGGACACCTAGAGTATGAATTGCCTCCTAAACATCATTCTCTGCAGTGCTTCTGGGTCCTGCTGCAGAAGATGCTTATATCAGCATATTGGTGCCACAAGAGTATTAATCATGAATCTTAGCTATTTTGATGGAAAACAAACATTAAATTGAATAAATGAAATGTGCAATATGACAATACCTACCGCTATTATGAAATTTCGACCAAGTGAAAGTGAAAGTGACAACCCTTGTCACTGGTCACAGGTCGCGAGGTCACAGCACAGCACACGTGAACCAGAATGAAATTGGACCTCTGCACACAAACACCGTGCAGCAGTGGGCAGCTATTGAAAGCCCCCGGGGAGCAGTGACGGGGACGATACCTTGCTCAAGGGCACCTCAGGGCAACCCACTGGTGAGGGAATCAAACCCACAATCTTCCAATGTGGGGGCAACTCCCTAACCACTAGGCCACCGCTGCCCATGTCTTGATTGTCTAGACATATGATATCATCAGTTCTGTAGCTGTTTTTTTCATCACCAAGACAGCAAAATTAGTCCTGTTTCATTTGATCCAGTGCAGAAAACACTATATCGTTAGTTTTTCTTGTATTTCTTAAATGTTGCTCTATGGGCACTTTTTGTGCATTCCCACATTTACAAAAAGTACATATTGTGATCTCACCTGTATTGTGAGTCATAACATTATTATTATTAAATCTATTTTCCACTATGTCAGAACGTTCTATTCTATTTAACGATGTTTACCCCCTTAAGACTGTATGCCCAGCATAGTTGATTGTTTAGCGCTACTACATAAAGTAATCCCATTTTAAATAAACCAATCTCAGTTTTATTTAAGTGAACCTGAAAGGGAACCAGCTACAACTGACATCAGTGCTACAAATATTCCCCCTGTAAGCAAACTTTAAAGTGAACTCTTTCTGGACTTTCTCTACCCATATGGCGAACTCCCTAGAGATACATCCGTTTAAGCATTGCGGGTATCATTGGGAGACTGCAAGTATAATTGTTTTCTCTGGCCTTTCCTGTCCCGGCATCACTCAGCATGACGCTAGGAAAACATAATGGAATTGGGTGCTCTCCTCCAAGTTGTCAAATGACAGTTCAAACAGATGCCGTAGCTGCTGTCACTTCACAAGCTTGCACAAATCCACTGGCAGCCCATCTCCAAAGTGGTTTATTTAACGGCTAAGACTGTGACTGTGTATGTATGGTAAGGTTCTTTAAAGAATAAAGCAACACAAAGGCGACCAGGGTTGTTTTTCCAGTGCATGAGTCAGTCAGACAACAAAACAAACCACCATACTGAGATCACTGGGAAGTCAGTGGCTCCATTTAGAAGGATCTGGCTTCATCTGAAGTGTTCATATAAGAACAAGAAAACATGACTCAGTGCACTGAGATTGCTGAAATACCGTGTGTAACAACACTAACACATCCCAGTCCTTATCGTAACTCAGGATAGGAGTCTGTGTCTGCTTTAAACTACTTTTCTAACTTTTCTAATTAGATGATTTATTAAACGCTGTTATTTTATTTTTTGTAACATTTACACAGGGATGCAACAATTTAGTCTTTTCAGGATTTTTGCTGAGAGTTCCTGAGCCATGTTGCAATGTTTCTTACCAAGTTTAAGAAAAAACTATGCTTACCATTATTTTTTCACAAATGTGTTGCCAACGACGATGCAAATCCAGCCATATACACTGCATAATTTTTTGTGCTTTGCCAAGCTCATCACAAAGTTAAGCCCTTGCTTCATCTTTTACACCGTGTGTGAACCGACATGACACAGTGCAAGTACGATCCACATGAATGGTAAATGCAAAACTTGTTTTTGGTTTAAAACTGCGCATATGGTCACAGAGGTGAATGTTTTGTAAACTTTGTCAAAAGTACACATTTTTGGACGGGAGACAAAGGGACAGAGATTCACGTCAAATACGGGTACCGCAGTTGTTCTTTAATACTGTTGAAATATTTATGCAGAAAAAATGAGGGAAAGGGAAAAGAGAAAGCTACAGTTCCACATTCAGTTCCATAATACTGTGAACATGCCCACTGCACAAACACTCTGAAGGCAGGTTTGAATAAGTAAAGGTACATTTGAATAAGTAAACATGTATATATAAGGTAGCTAAGGGCTGATAAGCTAATGAGTTGAAGCTGCGGTGTCAGAGCAGAGAAATCCACTAAAATGTGTAGGCAAGGGTTACTCCAGGACCAGGAGGAAGAAGCACTCACCAGCATCCCAACTGTAGTTCTGGGGGCCTTCATGATTTTACCTAACATCTGACTCAGCTCACGAAGGGCTTCATAATTAGCCAAAAATATGACTCAGGTGTGTTAGAGTGGGGAAAACACAACACTGTGCAATGTAGGTGGGCCTCCAGGAATGGAGTGGTGAAACAGTGATCTGCATATTCACACACACACACACACACACACACACACACACACACACACACACACACACACACACACACACATCGCTCCCTTGCTCCTGCTCTAACAGTGCCCAAGAGAGGGGGAAGCAAGGTAGGAGCGGGAAAGGCAAGATCCCAGGTTGTCATGGTAGTGAGAGAGGGAGTGTGATTTTCTTGCAACAGAAGGAAAAACAGAGTGAGAGGAGGGAAAGTGAGGGGAAATAAGTATTGAGAAAGGCAGGGGAGAATCCCATGGGAAGGAGAGAGGGAGAGAGAAGATGTTGAGAAAGAGAGGTAGAGATGTGGTTCACTTGACCTCCAGCAACAACATGAAAAGAAGCTGAAGCTCAAGCCTGGGGCAGCTCCTACTGCTACACACACACACACACACACACACACACACACACACATACACATACACATACACACACACACACACACACACACACACACACTAGAGACATTTAATTTATAAACGTTTAAGCTTTAAGGATTTTTTCTTGCTTTTATATTGTCAGTTTAAAGCACTTATTCTGAAATTTACTAAACACTTTGCTGTCAAATGTATAGTTTGCTATACACATTGCTTGCGGTTTTATATATTTTACTTCAAATTAATAAAGTTAATGAATTCATGCTTTGATTGCAGTTACTTTCTGCTAAATAAATGCCCCAAAAACCTGATCAAGCTTGCTTCAATTGAGTTCTCCTTTTACTTCTATTAAAATAATACCTAAAGGAACGTTGCACAGTTTTGCAAATGTTATCCAGGCAGAAAGAAAGCAACATGAAATACATTTAATAAAAGAAAGCTTAGTGCTCAGGTAGCTGCTACATATTTTAAAGCATTCTCCCTAAAGAGTCTAAGGCTTCCAGAAAATAACAAGGATTATAGTTCATTAAATTTTCATTATCTGTCAATAATGCTAAAAGTTGAGTTTGGCAAAGCACACACGAAGCTCCTCCTTTCCTATCTATCGTCCTATTCATTCCCTATCTTCCAAAGACCAACACATCATTTCCCATGATGTAATGTATGCGTGCCACCACCGTATCTCAGATCCATCTCTGTTCATCAAGAGGAGTCTTCCAGTCTTCCTGCTTAAAGCAGAAGTCAATTATATGCTTAAGGAATGGTCCAGGTACAAATACACAAAATCATAACTGTTGCGTGAACCCATAAGTAGAATACTGGTAAAGGTAATTTATACCCTGACCCAGTCATCTAGCTGTCAGGATTTCATTCATTCATTCACTTTAATGCCTTTTCCATGACCAAAGAGCTCAGAATCACAGATCACGATCACATATCAGGCTGTAATTTACTTTTGCAACTTGAGTGTCTGTTATGGCATCTAAAGCTTTATCCTGCAATGACTGCAATGTTCAAAGCAGCACGTTTTGTTTTGAAGTATGCGTGTGTTAAATGAAACCAAAAGCACAGTCATACAGAGAATCAGATTTCATTCATTTTTAAAAGCATAAGCAGTTTTGAAGCACACAAAATACATTTCAAATCATTTCATCTCGCTAATAAACCATAACAAAAGAAATTCATTAACATAAAATATTATTTTCACCAATTTGATACATTTATTTATCTGGAGATGCTATCTCACTGGGTTTGTTTTACACACTCAGAGAGAGAAACTGCTGCTTTAAAAAATTGGATTAATAATGATTAATATGGTTGATTAATAGTACAGGAAATGCATTTAACCTTCAGTTGCAATGAGCTGCAATATCTGCATTCAGTTCAAGTCTGATTCTTTCATAGGCATGCTCAAGTACCTCCCACAGTGTCGCATGGCAAGCACTGCAGGCAAGAGATGCATATTGGTATAGGGAGGACAAAGAGAGAGAGAGAGAGAGAGAGAGAGAGAGAGAGAGAGAGAAGGTGTAAGAGTGTGAGTGAGACAGAAAGGGAGAGAGCAGGAGACAGTCACACACATGATCAGCAGTACAGAGAGCTATACTCATTACTGCTCTCAGAAGAAAACTACAGCTCACTGAAACTCTTATTCATCACCAACTAAATCTGCAATCTGTGTGAATATATATGTATGTGTGTGTGTATGTGTGTGTGTGTGTGTGTGTGTGTGTGTGTGCATGCACAAATGTGCATGAGTGCTATTATGCACACTGCCTGAGTGACTGTATGTGTGTAACTGTGCCTGAGGGCCTGTTTGTGGAACGCACTGTGTGTGAGTGTGTACGTGTGTGTGTGTGTGTGTGTGCGTGTGTGTGTGTGTTTGTGTGTGTGTGTGTGTGTGTGTGTGTGTGTGCTGATTGAAGGCTTGTCTCAGAGGAGCAGAAGGTGCGAGGCAGGCAGAGGAGACTGACAAAGAGCTCAGTGCACTACAACAGCTCTAAACTCATCCCATTTACAAACACACAGATATGTACAAAGCAAGCACAATATACATATATACAGGTTTTGAACTGAGAAATCCTCACAAGAGGAAGTGGTGGTGGTCTAGTGATAGGACACAAAAACAACAAGAGGTTGTGGGTTCGAATCCCACCTCCACCATTAACCCCACCAGCACTATCACCATTGTGTTCCTGAGCAAGGTCCTTAACCCAAAGTTGCTCCAGGGAGATTTTAATCAGGAAATGGAAGTCGCTCTGGATAAGAACATGAGTTAAATGCAGTAAATGTATTTTAATGTACAACATCTTACAGACAGAAATCACTGCCATTAGCGAACGATGTTGCCATGAACGAGTGTATCTGCTCTGCAATCACGTTTAGGTAAGTGGTGTCAAAACATCATCCACATGAATGTCAGGCTCCAGCACGTTTGTCAGCAATGTCAATGCTTCCCGGCAGAACATTGTCCAGAACAGCACACTGCCTTCTCTAGCTTCTTATATTGCATCTTGCTGCCATTACTTCCCCAGGTGGTCAGCCTAGGCACTGGGCAGACACTTTACTCAGAGATACACCAGCTCTTCTGTTGGACAGGACATTATGGGCTGGTCTTTGCTCTGCAGACATATCAGTGAGTCTTGTGCACCTATTGCTGTGTTGTCAGTTCAACGGTGATGCTTCTTTTGACAGGTTCTGTTAGGTACTAATCAGTGCATACCAGGAGCACCTGATGTATTGGAGATGCCCTGATCCAGGGGTCTAACCATCTCAATTTGGCCTTCATCCAAGTCCCTCAGATCCTTAAGCATTTTCCTGCCTCCAACCATTAACTTCAAAAATGGTTTAATTGCTGCCTAAAATATCCCGCTCCTACTGGCACCCTTAACGTGTGTAATGTGTATGCTTTAGAAACATGTGACATAGCAGAGCACTGCCTTTAGATCGGTTAATTAGAGTTCAGACTTCCGAATCTGTATTGGTAGAGAAAAAACTTGGAACAGTGCCGCAGTCCAACGCAACAGGCAAAGACAGAGACTGTATACACGTCTTAAAGGACAAATAATAAGTAACAAATGCCTGGCAGGACCGAGTGTAGAATAATTGAGAACACATCCATAAATGACAACCCCTCAATGTGTATACAGCATAGTGGTTCTTTTCATCAAGAGAACAATTCAATAACTTGTTTGAATGGGTTTGTTGTGTAAGACCGAGTGTGTGTGTATGTTTGGAGTGGAATGGGGCACAGTGAGTTTATCAGTGAGCAATGAAGGGAGAGTACGGTACCTTTTACTTCTCTCTCTCTTCCTTTTCACTCTTTCTTTCCCCTTCCCCCTTTATCTCTGACCTTGTCTTTTTCCATCCACTCTTTTTCTTTGCTCCTCATTTTCTTTATTTTCTCTTTTTTTCTCTCTTTCTCTCTCTCGCTCTTGCCCTCCCGAACCAACCCCAGTGTTCTCTCTCTGTCTCTCTCTCTCTCTCTCTCTCTCTCTCTCTCTCTCTCTCGGCCCAATCAGTGGGTTTGGCTGAAGATGCTAATTGAATTGTGCTGCAGGTCTAATTCTAATCTGCTGCAGATGGCCACAACATATCTACTTCCTCCAGCAGCAGAAACAGCAGTACAACAGCAGCCTTTCTCTCTTACACATCTCCTTCTTTCTCTCTCTCTCTCTCTCTCTCTCTCTCTATCTCTCTCTCTCTTTTGCTTTCTCCTTCTCTATCTGTTCATCTTCATGTGCCTCCCAGATGCACACCCACTCATGGCACATGGACACACTAGGTGGCAGTGTTGTGCTTTGCGTTGGCAGGGGCTTGCCTTCACTAAAGACATAATAAAGACACAAATCAATGGCGATAATTCGAAGAGAGCTGCTCGACCTGGGTTGAGTTATAATATGAGGCCTAGCATTGCATTTGGAGAGTAAACACTGTAAGCACTAAATCACGCAGGGAACCAGAATCCACACGCACGCACACACACACACATGTGCGCACACACACACACAAATATATCGGCCCCTCTAATGTGCTAAAAGCAGAGCACAAGGAGAGCATAGCCACTCTTAATGACCATCATTACTACGCTACTCCACAGATGCATTTATCTGTGCTCCTATGTGTATCTATGTTCACTGCTAGGTGTTAGGAGTGAGGAATATGGTAACATCACAATATTTTAAGAAATATTTAGATCTTCTGAGGATTTATACATTGGTGTAGAGATGAATACAGATGAAGATTAACATTTTACTGTGTGACAGAACCCCTTTTGGAACAATTCTATGTAATGTATTACAATAACAGTAAATTTAGATATGGGGCAGCTGTGGCCTAGTGGTTAGGGACCAGGCCCCAGGATCGAAAGCTTGTGAGTTCGAATCCCAGACCGGTAGTTTGCCCTGAGATACCCTTGAGCAAGTTACTGTCCCCATCACTGCTCCCAGGGCTCTTTAAATAACTGCCCCCTGCTCCACATGTGTGTATAGGATAAATGGAGAGGCTGTATTTCGTTGTGGTTCACTTTGTGCTGTGATGTGTTTCACAATGACAAGCTGTCACTTTCACTTTGTATTGCCCAGGTTTGATGGATTAACTAAGTATTGCAGAAGTGTAATACAGTACTCTGCAAAAGTCTTAAGGCACCACTCGTTTCTCCATATTTTGCTTCCAAAGATCCAGTTTTTGCAGTATTTATGTATGTATTGCCGAGGAATAGATCTCCTGGCTTCCTGAAGGACAAAGTTTTTGGCTGTTATTTTCAGTCGAGTCTCTGTACATCATCAGTTTTCATCTCGAACGAGAACTGAACCAGAGGCAGCCAAGGTCTAAAGAAGAGCTTTGGAATGTCCTTCAAGAAGTCTGGAGAACTAATCCTGAAAACGACTTAAAGAAATTACAAGAAAGCTCCCCTAAGAGAGTTCAGGCTGTGTTGAAGAATACGTGTAATCAAACCAAATAATGACCTTAAAGCTGGCTAAAATTATACAAACTCTCTTTGTGTTATATCATTTTTCACATGTGTGTTTGCACATCAAGACTCAAGACTTTTGCACAGTACTACAGGCGACTCAAGCTCTACACAGTCAGGCATGTCATGTATAAAGTACGGCAACTGCTGAGGTTTCGCTGAGGCTTAATTAGTTGTTCTCGTATAGGTTTGAACATATTAATGACAGTCTGATAAGTTTTGTGCAGAATTAATTGAATTGCTGTAGGTCAAAAGAGATGGTGAGGTTTGTTTTCTTCTTCAAACCAATCCTTTGCAAAGAAAAGAGTGTTTGATTTGGTGAATGGATACAACATACACTGACCAGCCATAGCATTAATAAAAACAGCTCTGACCTATGTTATGGCTGATCAGTATACTTGTCTTTAGGGGACAAAATAAATGTTACACAGCATGTGCTTTTTGATTGAACATGGGTTTGAACGGTGTGTGTCTAAAGCGCTGAGTATACATTTCTGATCTGTAGGTGGTAATTACAGCCTATTTGTGCTCTTTCCAGCTCAGCATGTGCCACAACACTCCACTTTAACACTGCCACAGAATTTAGGGAAAATAATACACACTAGGAGTGTCAGGATTTACAAAATTCAAAATCAATATGATACAATGGTGTCTTCATTCAGTATTAAATAAAAAGGGGAAAACGTGTTTCATGAGAGCATGTTAATGTTTCCAGTTTCAGTTTACAAGAGCATTCAGCATTAGTGCAGTAAAAAATATGAGACTTTTCCAAAAGCACAATGTAGTGTTGATCCATTCAGAGTTGTTAGTCTTAACAGCTAATCTAAAACACTAATTGCAGCTAAAACATTAGCCTTGAGCTAAAAAGCTGCTCATAATAGAACGAAACAATACTGAAACAATTCAGTACAATATATGTTGCATTATTGCATCCCTAACCTACACACGTATACACAGTTTCGTTATTGTCATTAAGAAGTATAATCATTAGAGCACCGCACCTGTTGCTGCGAGTTATTTGGAATTGATTTGTCTTCACCAGGGGTGCACAATATATTGTTTCTTAATCATTTTTGCAATATTGGACTTCTCTGTACTGATATCACAGAAGGCTGCAGTATGCAAATGAGCTATTTAACAATTACTGAATGATTAATTGTGTGTTGTGAGGAACCTGCCGAATCACAGAGGCCCTCAGGACGCTGGGCTGAACCCAGTGCAACATGTGATTCAACAAACACATAAAATATGATTATAGCATGGTCAGAAAAGTGTGCGGGTCTTCACATATGGAGCAGTATACCTGCAATATAGTTTTTGGAATCATTTAACAACTGCATTACATCCCACTCTGAACCATTTTGTTGGGTGTACCTCCATGAAATGGATTGTAAAAAAAAGCGAGTTAGGCAGAGAGAGAGGGGCAGAAAGCAGAAAGGAAATAGGTGGGCTAGAAAGGATTCTAAAACATCTCTACTTGTTCGGCTATAGAGGAGATGAGGAGCCCATTATTCTAGTAAATAATGAGTGCATGTGTTTAGTCAATATGCCAGAGACAAAGAGACTGAGGGAGTGGGAGAGAAAGAGTAAATGAGGAAGGGATGAGAGGATGGTCCTGATGGAATCTCTCTCTTCATACATGGGATGTGTGTATGTTAACAAGCTGAGAGATTCATGAGAAAAATGGAGAGAGCGAATGAGCGGCTGCTCACCGCACTGCAGGATCTGAGCCGCTATAAATAGGAGAGGAGATTGGCGTGTCACAGGGACCTCTTTAAGCTCCCAGCCACCAGCTCTCCCTCTCTCTTTTTACCCTTTTCTATCTGCTCTCCCCTCCCTCTTTTTCTTTCTCCATCTCCCTACCTGTCAGTGTGACGACACCCCCCCCTTCTCTCCCAGTTTCTCTCAGGTGGGCGTGAGAGGGTGATGTGACTGTGGGAAGATGACAGCTCAGAGAAAAGAGACACAGCCTTTAGGGCCTTACACATTAACACACCCTACATGTTGCATATTAAGATACAACATGCGCACAGATTTATTCGTTGGATCCACTGACACTGATTTCCAGGCAATCCTGATAACTTATCATTAACATGGTGCGTTCTGGCTGACCGATATCAAAAACCAGTAATTACACAGCTTGAAATATTTTTAAAACAAGCGCACACTTCAATGGATATATAAAAGGAAATGTGTGCAAATCATGGCGATTAAATAGCTCATCAAACCAACAGCTTAACTTATCAGGTGTAAGTCGTTTAACTGTTTATACTGATCCATGTACATGTTTTACATCACCTGAAAGACAACAGTCTTTTAATACAGAATGAATACATGCAGAATCTTTTCTGGTGCTTTTATTAGGTGGTATTTGTGTCATGTAATATCACTGCATACCAAAGCATCATTGACAGTTTGACAGCCATCCGAAAATCAAATGTTTAGTTTCGTTCTGCTGTGAGCACGACTGAACCGTTCTAAGCGATGAAATCACATTAATGTTAACTAGTTATACTCTTCAACACAACTGAAAAGGTTCCTAGCCTTAGCCAACTACAGTAACAACACATTATATTTTATACATATATAACTTCTCCCATCATCTCTCCTGTTTCTAGGAGGTTTTAAATGTTTAGGTTTTTAAATTTACCTTAAGAGTCCTTTCCTAGGGTGGATTAAATTCAGTAAAGTTGACTCCAAAAAACGATATACAGTCGTTCATCAAAAATAGATAATTAATCATGTTTAACATTAACAAAACATTTGGAGAGCTTACACTAGCAAAATAGAGCAAAAAGACTGACTAATAAGGGCCAGCAAAGTTTTATTGAAAGCTCACCAATCAGGTTCTTCGTTTTAATTTAATTCAGTTAGAGTTAAAGTTAGAGCGGGGCTATAGATGTTTGTGTTGCGGAGTATAGCTGGGCTATAGATGTTGGAGGTCGTTTCTTAATAAAGCTAGACAAGATTGCAGAACTGCAGAATCTCACATTCTGGGTGCACATAACTGAGGGTAGACTTGAAAGTCAGTGTGGGTATTTAAGTCCAAAGCTTTGTCCTGGGATGGAAAGAATTTTAGGAATGATTCCCAGTCAAATTTATTGGTTAGATGGTTTAGATTTTGATTCCACTTGGACAAAGAATTGAATCCCCATACTGCTGTGGGTGGCCCAGTGGATGCTATCCATTTCAATGAACTGAAAGAAATGGAAATTTCTGGAAAAAGTGAATATATGTGCATCAGTAAGGGCACAAACTAAAGGTTAGATTTAGGGTTTAAATTGTTCAAGTTGTAAGAGTGATGTGCAAAATTGAATGTCCTTTAAAAAAAAACTAAACAACAATTTAAGATGAATAACCTTATAGTTTAACAACGCTGACTAATATAGGAGTTTCACTTGTTAGCTTTTAGACTTTTAAGTTTAAGCCTAATTTTTTCAATTAAAATTTTCAGCTATTTTTCTCTTTCAGTCAAAAAATGAATGAACTATTCTTCACTATTTGGATAAAAATTGAGGTGAATACATTTACAGTCCATTAGAAGGTTATATTAAGAGACAAACCAACACTTTCCAGTATAAATACAAACCTTTGATCACCTCTTGTCAGGCTACAACATCCATTACCCAAACATTTGATTGCTAGTGTTTGTATAACATAGGACCCCCCGCTTCTATTTTACTGTATTAGTATTTAGTGGAGCAATGCAGCTGACAGCAAGAGTGAAAGGAAAGGTTTCCAGAATGGTAGTGAGACCAGCTGTGCTATACGGGTTGGAGACAGTGGTGCTGATGAAAAGGCATGCAGCAGAGCTGGAGATTGCAGAGTTAAATATAAATGAATTCTCACGTACACATATAACCCTAAAAGACTAAGAACCACTTTCTTCTTCTTCTTCTTTTTCTTTCGGCTGCTCCCGTTTAGGGGTCGCCACAGCGGATCAACTGTCTCCATTTCTTCCTGTCTTTTGCATCTTCCTGCTTCAACCCGACCACCTGCATGTCCTCTCTCACCACATCCATAAACCTCCTCTTTGGTCTTCCTCTTCTCCTCTTTCCTGGCAGCTCCATCCTCAACATCCTCCTTCCAATATAATCCTCGTCTCTCCTCTGCACATGGCCAAACCAACGCAACCTTGCTTCTCTAACTTTGTCTCCAAGACGTCTAACCTGAGCTGTCCCTCTAATATACTCATTTCTAATCCTGTCCATCCTCGTCACACCCAACGAAAATCTCAGCATCTTTAACTCTGACACCTCCAGCTCCGCCTCCTGCCTTTTCGTCAGTGCCACCGTCTCCAACCCATACAACATAGCTGGTCTCACTACTGTCCTGTAAACCTTCCCTTTTACTCTAGCTGGTACGCGTCTGTCACAAATCACTCCAGCCACTCTTCTCCACCCATTCCAACCAGCCTGCACTCTCTTCTTCACCTCTCTTCCACACTCGCCGTTACACTGAACTGTTGATCCCAAGTATTTAAACTCCTCCACCTTTGTTACCTCCACTCCCTGCATCCTAACCACTCCACTTTCCTCCCTTTCATTCACACTCATGTATTCTGTCTTTGCCCTACTCACTTTCATTCCTCTCCTCTCCAGAGCATATCTCCATCTCTCCAGGTTCTCCTCAAGCTGCTCCCTACTCTCACTACAGATCACAATATCATCAGCAAACATCATCGTCCACGGAGACTCCTGTCTAACCTCGTCCGTCAACCTGTCCATCACTACTGCAAACAAGAACGGGCTCAGTGCTGATCCTTGATGTAATCCAACCTCTACTTTAAATGCATCCGTCACTCCCACTGCAGATCTCACCACTGTTACACTGCCCTCATACATATCCTGAACTACTCTCACATACTTCTCTGTAACACCAGATTTCCTCATACAAAACCACAACTCCTCTCTAGGCACCCTGTCATATGCTTTCTCCAAATCCACAAAGGCACAATGCAGCTCCTTCTGACCTTCTCTGTACTTCTCCATCAACACCCTCAGAGCAAACATTGCATCTGTGGTACTCTTTCTCGGCATAAAACCATACTGCTGTTCACTGATCCTCACCTCTTTTCTTAACCGAGCTTCTACTACTCTTTCCCATAACTTCATGGTGTGGCTGATCAACTTTATCCCTCTATAGTTACTACAGCTCTGTGCATCACCCTTATTCTTGAAGATCGGTACCAGTACACTTCGTCTCCACTCCTCAGGCATCTTCTCACTTGCCAAGATTGTGTTAAACAATCTGGTCAGAAACTCAACTGCCATCTCCCCTAAACATCTCCATGCTTCCACTGGTATGTCATCCGGTCCAACAGCCTTTCCATTCTTCATCCTCTTCATCGCTGCCCTTACTTCCATCTTGTTTATTTGCTGCACTTCCTGGTTAACTCTTCTCACATCATCCAGTCTTCTCTCTCTCACATTTTCTTCATTCATCAGCTCCTCAAAGTATTCCTTCCATCTGCTCAACACGCTCTGTTCACCTGTGAGTATGTTACCATTTCTATCTTTAATCGTCCTGACCTGTAGCACATCTTTCCCAGATCTGTCTCTCTGTCTAGCCAATCGGTAAAGGTCCTTTTCTCCCTCTTTACTGTCCAACCTCTCATACAATTCAGCAAACACCTTATCTTTGGCCTTCACCACTGCTTTCTTTGCCCTGCGGTTCATCTCCTTGTACACCTGTCTACTTCCTTCATCTCTCTGTATGTCCCATGTCTTCTTTGCCTCCCTCTTCTTTTGAATACACTCCTGGACTTCTTGGTTCCACCACCAGGTCTCCTTATCCTCTTTCTTCCTTCCGGATGTCACACCAAGTACATTTCTAGCCGTCTGCCTGATCACTTCTGCAGTAGTTTCCCAGCAATCCGGAAGCTCTTCGACACCTCCCAGTGCCCGTGTTAACTCCTGCCTGAATTCCACCTTACAGTCCTCCTCCTTCAGCTTCCACCACTTGATCCTCGACTTTGCCCTCACTTTCCTCTTCTTCTTGACCTCCAAGGTCATCCTACAGACCACCATCCTATGCTGTTTAGCTACACTCTCCCCTGTCACTACTTTGCAGTCTCTGATCTCTTTCAAACTGACCCTCCTGCAAAGAATATAATCCACCTGTGAGCATCTTCCTCCACTTTTATACGTCACCCTGTGCTCCTCCCTCTTCTTAAAATAAGTATTAACTACAGCCATTTCCATCCTTTTTGCAAAATCAACAACCATCTGACCTTCAGCATTCCTCTCCTTGACACCATGCCTACCCATCACCTCCTCATCACCTCTGTTCCCTTCACCAACATGACCATTAAAATCTGCACCAATCACCACTCTCTCTCCCCTGGGTACACTCTCTATCACTTCATCTAACTCACTCCAGAATTTTTCCTTCTCTTTCCTCTTACAACCAACTTGTGGAGCATAAGCACTAACAACATTCATTATCACACCTTCAACTTCCAGCTTCAAACTCATCACCCTCCCTGACACCCTCTTCACTTCCAAAACACTCTCCACATACTCTTCCTTCAGGATAACACCTACTCCATTCCTCCTTCTATCCACACCATGGTAGAACAGTTTAAACCCCCCTCCAATACACCTGGCCTTACTACCCTTCCATCTAGTCTCTTGCACACACAAAATGTCAACCTTCCTTCTCTCCATCATATCAGCTAATTCTCTACCTTTACCAGTCATGCTGCCAACATTCAAAGTCCCTACCCTCACTTCCAATCTCCTCTCCTTCTTTCTCTCCTTCTCCCTCTGGACATGCCTTCCTCCTCTTCTTCTTCTTCTTTGGCCAACAGTAGTCCAATTTCCACCAGCACCCTGTAGGCTAACAGCACTGATGGCGGTCGTTGTTAACCCGGGCCTCGACCGATCCGGTATGGAATTCTGTATCGTTGTCCGCATATTGATTTGGCAAAGTTTTACACCGGATGCCCTTCCTGACGTAACCCTCCCCATTTACCCGGGCTTGGGACCGGCACGAAGAAATACACTGGCTTGTGCATCCCTAGTGGCTGGGTTACTAAGAACCACTTTATGCTCAGAGAAACCGATCCAAAACCCCTAGCACACACATTCATACCCAGCTCTCTCTCCCACACTCTGCTATGCTCAGCTACTCAAAATTATACCAAAAATGAGACCATGTGAACAATGACACCAATGATTTCATTCTCTGCTCATGCACATAAACATACTAATACACCCCCACACAAATGCATACTCACAATAACACAGCCTCGAGCTGAATATGGATGTGCCTACAGCCATTTCCAGCAAACTTGCCACCCCCAGGGACACAGTTTGGTTGTACAAATAATTCCATTAGATTAGAGTGTTTGTTTGGCGTCCTCTCTATTCTTCAGTTCTCTCAGGCTTGTTTAAATAATTGAGAGTTACTTGTGCTGCATGAAGCTCCCAAATGGTCCCAATCAAACAGCAAAATGCTAATATCATCATTTGTGCTTATCCAAAGATAGATTTCTCTCCTGTCCAGGAAAATCTTTTTATTACAGACAGATCAGAGATAGACATTTTATCTGTTGACTTAATTTGGGTGGGGTTTTTTTTGTGGTGTGTTCTCCGGCGATTGAGTGTAATTATGTTTGAGAGGCCATGGTGCCGTGGCATTGGTAAGTAGTTTAGTCTGCCCTCTGTTTCAGACATAGACAGCAGTACTGGGCAATGCAAAAGCACCCCTGTGTCCATGTAGAGAAGCCTGTTGAAATTTCCACTTTGCATTTCTTTTTTTCATTTCTTTCTTACTGTCTGCACCACCCTCTCTTTCTTTCTCTCTCTCTCTTTCTCTCTCTCTCTCTCGTGCCTAAGGGGCTAGTGGGTATGCCAACCAGACTAATATCATAATACCACATGAATTACTGCGCTCTTGCATGTTGCAGCACTCCCCTGCAGCACACTAGTCCATCATATTGAGAAATGGTGTTTTCTATGCTGCTGGCTTGCTTTGGTACTAATATATTCACATTAAGGCACCATAACGGTGCGTCTGATGAAGCCAGTAACGGCCCCTCTGCGGATGGCCAGCTTCCCTTTCCACATAAAAAAACGCCAATTACCCTTCTACTGGGAACACACGAAAGTTATGGTTCAATTAGGCTATGGTAAAAATAATTCAATACATCAATTAGGCAAAGTCAATTAGGACAACTCTCCAATTAAGAGGTGGAAAGCTACTGAAGGGCCAAAGCTGCAAGACAAAGTGCCTGCTGTGGCCTGGCTTGTATATGTGTGGGTGTGTGTCATGCAGCTCCATACTGTGTCCCATAACAGTGCTTCTCATTGTTGGATTTTTTTAAAGGGAATTACCCCGCAAATCGAATCTTTTGGGCCATGGTGCCAGGAGGCAATCGTTGGGCTGTTGCATGCGTGTGCTCAGGGAGGTCAGGCATTCAAGGAGGGCCTATAGTGTAGAATGATTGATTTGGATGTGCGGAAAGCTCAGTGAAGTAAGTGTGTATGCAAGGGTCTGTTTGTGTGTAAGTGGTCTTTTTATTTTGCTACGATTTTCAAAAACCGGAGGTCAGAAAGAGCACATAGAGACATGCGGCAGCAGGAGTCATTTCTGTTCAAGCACAAAAAATAAACTTGAGTTGTTTACCAGAAAAACACAGATTGTGACATTTGCTACTCCAGTTGAGAAGCTGTGTTTTACCACCATGCCCTCACTATGAATTCTAAAGCGGATACTGCTCATGAAATCATGGTGTTAGAAAATCACTAGTCGTGTCATTAATGAATGATGACTAAATCTCATGTAAGTTGTGCACCAGAGGGGTGCTGCTTGCTGACTATGGAGCGTCCTGAAATCTAAAATAGATACTGATAACACGTGGAGCACCAGATTATTTTAGCTGGAATTAAAAATACAAATTTATGCACCTAAATTAAACCCCAATGGAGAGCTATACTTTCTCTCACTGTAAATGCTCATCCCATTTCTCTCTCTCAACAGCCTCATTCTGAGCACCTGAGTATCTGTGACCTGCCAAACTCACTCTCGAAGACCCTTAGCTATTCCCTTCCTCACCTTAGTCTGTGATGACCTTTGTCCTTGTAGGGAACAATGTCCACGGATGTTTCTTCCCATGTCTTAGCGATTCCCTCCAGTGACTAAAAAACAAAGTCAAGCATGAGAAAAGCATTTGGGTTACTTCTTTAAGCCTACTTTATCAGCAGCAGATCAACACTGAAACACAATGACATGTAAGATATATAGGAGTATGCTGCCAGATACAAAATGATACATGCACAGAAGTCTGTTATAAGGACCCTTCCACCTCCACAAAGAGTGCAGATGATGGTTGATGAGTCTGAGCTGGACAGGCAGCCTTCATTTTGAGGAACGTCTCAGGAGATTTTAAAAAGGGAGGTTAAAAGCACTGATCTAGGCTTTGTCAGGGTCCTGCCTTCACATAACATCAAATATCACTTTCCATTTGGTTTCTCTCTCTCTCTCTCTCTCTTTCTAACGTGATATCTTTGAGAACTGTGCTGTGCTTTGGGGGACTCCAGGCTGTTCAAACAGGTCTGCTCTCCAGCCACTGCTTAGCTGCTAAAACTGTGTTTTTGTAACCTCTGTGAGCACAGAGCGGTGCGTCTGGGAATCCCAAGACACACAGAGAGAAAAAGAGAGACAGAAAGGGAGAGAGAGAGAAGGGGGGGACTCCCACAGGCTCTTGGGTGACAGGCGGAGGCTCTCCTATGCAGGCCTAGCGTGAGCTGATGTGCAGGAAATTAAGCACAGGGCTCATTTCCCCCTGTGCCAGCCACACTGGACCTTCAGCTGGAGCCCTGCAAGAGCCTCCTCAGCCAGTAACAATGCTGCATTCATCATGCACTGCCCTTTCTGGCCAATCACTGTCTAATAGTGAGTCTGACCCTAACATTTCTATAGCACTCTTATATACCCTCAGCCCTTACCTCTAACCTTTCAACTCCACATTTAATTCAAACCAAATCTGCTCAAGGGAAGTGCATGCATACAAGGTTCCTCTGTGAGCCAAAAGAATTCTCAAGTGAATGTATTTTGTTACTCAGGATACCATGTTTGACCTCTCTTTCATGACCTCTACCTCATAATCCTGAACTTGCTTTTCCTCCCCTCATTTAGAAAGCCTTGCAGGACTTCATCTGAAGGGAATGGAAGAGCCCCAGAGCAGAAGCTAAAACTGCAGAGGCGTAATCATCAAAGAGTACTTGAGTACACAGAGTAAAAAAATGAAATATGAATACAAGGAAAATACCTCTAGAAAGGTAAAAAAAAAAAAGAAAGAAAAAAAAAGTGCAAGGGGTTGGCAGTGGGAGAAATCTGACTGAAGAAAAAGATATGCAAACAGATATGCTGTGAAAAGATGCTGCAGGGTGTATGCTCTGTCGTACCTGCTCTATAGAGAGCTCTTTGCTGGCAGCTGCAGAGATTTCGCAGATGCGCTCAGCATGCTGCTCCAGACCCAGAACCACAATTTTCTCCAGAGTGAACTCAGCACTGTTCTGGTCAAAGGAACGCTGCACCTCATACTTGATCTGGTTCCAGTGCCTGAAAACACATGTGCATTTGTTAAAATAGGATAAAATGACCCAATGATTGGACTGAAAATTGCCTGACTTATAGGGACTTTCATGACCCAAGCAAATTAGAGAGCATACCTGGGTATTTAAATGCAAAACACTGATTTGACGGTTGAATTGGAACAATTCTTAGGCTGAAGTTAACTTCAGGACCTTGGAAGGACCTACCACGATGTTAAGTCACCCAAGACTGAACAGCATCCAGCATGTAGAAAGACAGGGGCAAAACTGGTCTAGTGCCCTGCTGTTTTATGATTGACATGTGTGTTGGCCAGTGACAGCTCATAAATGTTAACGTTGTCCCGAGGGATATGCTGCAGTCATTCAGCACATCTGGCTTATCTCTGTTGTAGAGAAAATCTTCCAAGACAGCCAGTTTGCCATGCCTTTTTTCCTCACTCTGATCTACCATGATCACAGCGCAGGCATGTTCTCTATTTTAAGCCAACATTTCACACTCTTGAGGTTCGGCGTAGATCATTTAGGGCAAACTTGCCTTAAAAGAGAGCTTGTTTTTCATTACATTTTCCTTTCCCTCCCTCATTCTTTTGCAGCATAAGAAAACTGTGGTCTTCTGTTTATTTTCTTCCATTACTCTTGTGTGCACACCAGGTAAGTGTAGGAAGCTAGCAAGTGTCTTACAGGGGGTTACATCAGTGATAATTAGCTTCTTGCTATTAGAAGGGATTGGCATTGTTCTGGGCTGTCAAAACACCCCTGATTGGGCCTGATTGGCTGTTTTGGGAATGCCACAGCCAATCTGAAGGCTGACAGGAAGTGTGACAGGGTCTAGGGGAAAAGGGTAAAAAAGTTAATGGGAAGACAATGCCAGAGAGGACTTTATGGGAAAAAAAATGTAAGGGATATGGTGAAGAGAGTTGTAAGTGATAGGATGAAGTGATTCACTAAACTGAGTGCTGCTCACTCCAGCCAGAAGCCAGTCCCACTAATTATACAAGTGTTCTTTCAACCGTTCTCTGATCAGAAGCGACAGGAATGAGTGCTCTACACCAGGGATGATTGAATCCGACCCTCCAGTTCAGTACTTTTCTTGCTCAAACACACACAGTTCAACTTATCAGGTAATTACCAGATTTAATAGGAGATTCCGAACAGAAAAAAAAAAAAACACAGAAATATGCTAGTTTCTAGTCCTGCAGTCTAAGGAGATGGCAGCAGAAACGGATTTCTAGACTACAGTGAGTAAAATGACCAAAGCACATTTTAATGGCTGAATGTGTGAAGCTGTGAAGGAAATGACTGGAAGACTGCCACTCAGGATGCTGCTGCTAACTCCTGCAGGTGTCTGCATGAATTTGTTCTTTACCTTTCCCTCATGGCTGGATTCTTCAGGTCAGATATGAGTGGAACGGTCCTCTTGAACTGCTCGATCTTGTTCTTGGAGGACTCCACAATCTCCCATTGTTTGTCCTATAATTACACACCATCAGTAGAATTCACTACAAAACAGTCCATCAAAACCCCATTCACACAGCACCATCAGACTCTTCACACACTTTAATCATCACTATTCCACTGTAGGGTAAATCATTAAGAGATGAGCATTGTGCCATGATCCACTGATCCCCAGTCAGTTGAAAAGTGCACCCAGGGGGCCTCAATCAAGCAGGTGTTTCTAATCTGCTTAAAGCTAATGACAGCCTAATGACACCGAAGTTACTGAGAAGTGAAACTAAATTAGCTTTAGAGGATAATTAGCTAAACAAAAGAACGTCTATCAGGAGTTATACTGAGTGTGTGTGTGTGTGTGTGTTTAAATGAAGTGGGTTTGAAAGTATTCTGCCCTGGTGGCTAAAAGGATCAGTGTGTGCACATGTGCTGTGTTTAAGAAAGCTGGAGGTGTAGTTAATAAAGAACATCACAAATCATAGTTCACTACAACCAATACAAGCTGTACATCAGTGAGGAGTACTGGCTAGAAGGTTACAACTCAGCACTTGTATGTACAGTGCTTTAATACATGCTGTCCACGACCAGTATTTTAAATAATATAAAAGCACTTTTGTAGCAGAAAACATGTAAACATTCACATATGCTAGCCTTGTACAAATAACTGAAAGGGTGGAATGAAAATGTTGTACGTGTGAGATATTAGATGTGTCCAGAATGATGAATAGAGCAATATAAGATTCCAATGAGTAAGAAAGCTTTAGAGCATCGATGTTGTAATTAGAGCTGGGTATTGAAATTTAATACAGCCATTGTAGTGACTGAATAATGTCAATACTATGAAAAAAAATCTTTGTCACTAAATCCCACAGTTCAATCACTAGGTAGTCAGTCTTAGCATCAATCAGCCATGGCTGTTCTAAAACAAGCATACCTGTTGATTTCTCTCTGGCTGTCTAAAGTGCATTCTGTAAGCATATGAATTAAGCACTATTTCTAAAATAATTTGTAATCTTTTACTGCCAGTAAATAACCCCATTTTCAGCTCAAACAATTTTATTCCAAACAAACAAAATCATTTCTGATTTAAGCTACACCCACTTTCTCTTTGTAACCAAAAGAAATGTAAATGAATTAATATTAATATTAAAATTAAGATAAGAATATAGATAATGATTTGTCTCCCTTATAGTAACATCAGTTTTCAGAAAACCTCATATTTGTGTTCATATAAATGTGTAAACCAGAGAGCTTAATAAGGATATATTATTTATCTTTATGAAGATCACAGATGTCCTGAAATATTGAATTAAATGTTCAAAAACACTTTTTTTCAAGTAGTCAAGTAATACCTCAAAACATTATACTTTAACTACTCACTTAAGAACAACAACAAAAAAAACCCCACAAAAAAACACAATAAAATGGTGGCAATACTGTGTTGGAGAGGGTTACGTGTAAATAAATAGCTTAGTGTTTTATGAAATTCTGAAAAGTATTACGGCAGGATTGAACCAAAACTTGCCTTAAGTTCTCTGCCAAGTTTGTGGAGTTTCTTGAACATGGTTTGTGCTGTGTTTTCCATGTTCTCTGTCTGCAGAGATGCAAATTGGCCAGCCTTCCATTCACCCCAGTGTGTATCCCATTGTTGAGCAATCTCCCATACTTGCTGCAGGCAATCTACATCCTAGACACACACACACACACACACACACACACACACAACATTTAAGGGTTATCATAAGCATCAAGATCAAACCAATGCAATGTGCTGAACCCTCATATATTACCACACAAGCAACACAGGCAGTTTCCTCTCTTATTTTCCAGAAATATTTTCCATATTCTTCTCATATTTTCCAGAAATATTTCTTAATGGTAGGTTAAAATAAAGCTACACTGAGCAACCCCTTTTAGTACTTGCACATAGTGCTGTACTCGTGAACAACTGCATTGTACATTCATTCAAATTTCTATTATGTTGTGATGTTTCATATGCTTGGGCTTCATAATCTTAATAAATGCAAACCTTCTCCAGGGTCTGAATGTCTTTGGAAGTGGGCTGCTCAATCTTAAAGATGCTAAGGCCATGCCGTATTGTGTCTTCTTCTTCTTTCAGAGAGTCCAGCTGAGCTCGAAGAACTGAGATTTGCTCAAGGGCTGCCTCTGAGCTTACATTACTGCCAAAGGGACCTGCACATGTAAAACACACATGCATACATGATCATTAATAGATAACTGTGACTTCTACAGAGAGAGGCTAAAGGCTATATAAAATGCTCCCATTGTACTGTCTTGGGTGAGGCAAGATCATCCTTTTAAGAATGTTTTAGTGAGCAGTTTCTATTACAAAATACAATGTTTAAAAAAAGGCAGAAGAAATATGATGATTATATTTCTTGACTTTGGAAAAAACTGTGAAAACAGATTTCGTTTACAATGTCAAGAGTAATAAAACGAGACTCACTTAGCAAATGACTTTTTACAAATCCCCATGTTTAATTTTCAAGATTAGGTGCAGGTAAGGTTTAGAAAAGGAATAGAATAATAACTAAAAGGTAACCCTTTACTGGAGTTCTGTTTCAGAACAATGAAATAAGCCTAAACACATCATGTAGCTGTCATTTTTCTTCATGAATTCTCATGATAGAGTATGTCTAACAATACAGCCCTGTTAACATTATATTGCAGATACTTGTCATGACAGGTACTTTGTTGTCATGACTTTATTTGAAGGTGATATAAATTGTTAACATCTGTCATGCCTGTTATGTGGTGACATGATACTGTTATACCATACAAAAATTGTGTGTGTGTGTTTATAGGGGACTCAGACCCATCTCCCTTGTCTGAAATCTTATGGCTTGTGAGATCTCCTGAACCCTCCCTCTTACAGCAGCATGAACATCCACATTCAGTTCACTCTTTATGCAAGCTCACGTATGTGCTCAAATGCACACACACACATACACGCACCCGCACACTCTACTGTAGCTTCTTATCCAATTTGAATAAGTGCTCCTATGGGTTCTTTCCTAGCTATCCTTCTATCTGTGTGACTGGGTTTATAATGAGATTAGTCAAAAAGTCAAACTTGTAGCTCATGTTTCTGCTGCTACCGATTCCAATCACCTGCTATCATGGTACAGGGTGTGTTTATGATCTTCTGCATGAACAGGAATATTACAGAAGGTCATCTATAAGAAAGTCCAGATGCGATTTGGAGTGGAGCACCTCGACAAAGGTGTGCTGTGAGTGCTAGCCTGAATGAGCATGATATTTTGAGACCGTGGCTCTGCCTGGAATACCAATCTTACTCAGCACAAAGCTTCTTCCTGTCCTCATTAACCTCCTGGAGACGGCCATTGTTTTCCAGAGCAATCCAAACAATCCCGTCACCCTCAACAAGCTGAACTTCCCAGCCTATGTATGGAAGAGCAAGGAGTTGTCAGAAATGGAGCAGGTCAACGTCAAGCTCTTTTGTGTAATGCTTGACACTATATGGTAGCTTTCTGTTACTTGTGCTTATTCCTGAATCCCAGACAGGGATGAGAGAGGAGAAAACTTTAATTTCACAGGGTCTGGTGTGTAAAGACAGCACAAAGAGTGAGCAAAACAAAAGTGAACAGAAAAAAATAACAGACTTCAAACACCTCTCTACAATCATGCACTTGCAAACGAAAGCCAGAAGTAGGAGGTGAGAAGAGAAGGAGGCCGGGAAGAGAAGGAGAGAAATAAAAGAGGAGGATGATAGGAATAGGGGAAGTGAAAGTAGGACGGGAGCTCTGTCCCCTTTGATACTCTTTGGCGCAGCGTGACTTTGTTATAAGTCCTGAGGAGAAGTGGCACTGAACATGAGCAAAAAAGAGGAACTTTTCAATCTCATTTTTAATAGAAGTGGTGAATAAATAGCAGATAAACAATAGAAGAGGGGGGAGGAGGAGCAGAGGAGATGGAGACGAAGGTGCGCTCTGAATGTGAGATGAGTGAAGGAAAGAGCAGAGAGTGAGGTAGAAAAAAAGATAAAACAAGAGGGAAAGAGAAAGCAAGATAGGCTGATGGAAAGAAAAGAGGGAGAGTATAAGAAATAGTAAGAAACAAAAAAAACAAATAGAGAGAATTACAAGGAATAAGGGGGAAAGTGCATAAAGAGGAAAGAAAGAGAGAGAGAAAGAGAGAGACAGAGACAGAGACAGAGACAGGGAGAAAGAGTAAGAGAGAAAGAGAGGTGTGCCAAGGACGATCTGTCAACATGGCTGCTTCTCACCCCAGTGCTGGCGAGCTGTCGTAGCACTGAAGGATTACAACACACTTAATTGGCTATGGCGTGCTCTTTTGGCTGTGTGGGGGTAAATGGCTCTGCCTCTGTCTGCCTCTATGGTTTCGACTCCCTGCGGATGTGTGGGATAGAAAGCCTGCGGTACGGCCTGTGTGGAGATGTAGAGGGGTGACCTACAGCTGCAAAGCCCTGCAGAGATATGGAGCTCACAGTGGGGAGTGAAAACAGGGCTGACCACCAACCCGTGTGTGTATCTCTCAGCACAGTACAGATAACCCCAGCATCCTCCCATAAACAGCCCACAGTGAAAACTCCTGCCTCTCATCTGCACACACTCTGTGGAGCTGCGTGTTTTCGTGTTTGCTGGATATGGAGATTAGCAAAGGAGGGCTCCATTTTGGTCAGTCTTGTGAAATGTGCTGTGTGTGTTTGCTGTGTGTGTACCACCAAATGACACCATCGAAATGGCCCTATCACTGTAAGTGTTTTTACCAGATACCTCTCCACAAAAAACCCAAAACTATCTATTTGGAAATGGACAAATATTAATAGCATCCATTAATACAGGGCATCTGGGAAGTTTTCATAGCAATCCACTTTTTCCACATTTTCTATGTTACAGCCTTATTCCAAAATTGATTATACACATTTTTTACCTCAACATTAAAAATGACACACAATACCCCACAATGGCAAAGTGAAAAAAAGTGCCAGGAGTTTGCCAAAAGGCACCTGACGGAATCTCAGACCATCTCTGGTCTTATCAAGCAAAGATTGAACTCTTTGGCCTGAATGCCAAACGTCATGTCTGGAGGAAACAGGAAGCATGGTGGTGAAAGCATCATGATGTGGGGATGTTTTTCGGCAGCAGGACTAGTCAGAGTTGAGGGAAAGTTGAATGCAACAATGTACAGAGACATCCTTGATGATAACCTGCTCCAGAGCACTCTGGGCCTCGGACTAGGGCTTCTTCCAACAGGACAATGACCCAAAACACACAGCCAAGATAACAAGGCTGTGGCTTTGGGACAACTCTGTGAATGCACTTGAGGCCAGACTTGAACCCGATTGAACATCTCTGGAGAGAGCTGAAAAAACTTCTGCAAAGAAGAATGGCAGAAACTGTCCAAAAATAGGTGTGTCAAGCTTGTAGCATCGGACTCAAAAAGACTTGAGGCTGTAATTGCTACCAAATGTGCTTCAACAAAGTATTGAGCAAAGGCTGCAAGTACTTGCGCAAAGGTTGTGAATGTACATATTTTGATTTTTTTTTTTTAAATAAATTTGCAAAGTTTCAAGCAAACGTTTTCACTTTATTATTCTGGGTTATTGTTTGTAGAATGTTGAGATAAAAAAATTCATATAATCAATTTTGGAATAAGGCTGTAACATTTCAAAATGAGGGAAAATCCCATCCCAGACCTGAAGCTGTTTAGTGTGAAGAAGAAACATTACTAAAAATTCACTATTGCTTGACCTCATGCCTTGACATGGTTCAAAAAATGTCTGTGTAAACTACCTGTGCTTTGAAAATCCTGCATAGCGGTCTGCATTTTCTTCTTGAACTCTTCAGCAGAGAAGATGAGACCGCTCTTAAACTTGTCCTTGTGCTTTTTCAGCATGATCTCACTGTCAATAACCACCTGCTGGAACCAGAGCCACTCCCCATTCAGAGCCTCCAGCATCTCCTGAACCTGTAGAGAGAGGAGCAAAGAAAGATATAAAGAAAGTGATGGGGGGGAGAGGGGGGGAGAGTACAATCCAAGGAAAGAAGAGATAAGATAAGAGAGAGTGGATATGAAAAACATAGAGGTAATGAAGAAGACAAGCACAGAGGGGAGGACAAACACTAGAAATGTGAAGTCATCTTCAGTGACAGTCTGGATTGAAATACGTGAGTGTGTGTGTGTGTGTGTGTGTGTGTGTGTATGTGTGTGTGTGTGTTTCTTAAAAACTGACTGTGATCAGAATCTATAATGTCCCCTGTGACACTCACTTCGGGTTCCACTGCAACTTCATATTTCTCCAGGATAGCAAACTGTTCATGGATTGGAGAAATCTGGCTCTCGATCTTACTCAGATCTCCTTGAAGGGTCTCCAGCAGCTTCAGACTCTGCCCCAGCTCATCCAGAGTCTGTGGAGGCTTGGAGACACTGGACCCACAGAATACAGTGACACAGTCCAAAAGTGTAAAATAACTGCATCCACACACTTTTCAGCAATCAATAACAACTTCTATCATAGCATAAAGACATGATTTATTCATAGAGAAGAAGCATTATTTATGAGTTCAAGCAGACAGTACAGTGCAGTACACTTCAGAGTAATTGGCTAGGGACAGAAGGATTACAAAACATACACATTTTCCAGTTTGCACTGCATCATGAGGTGAATCAAAGCAAGATATTTTAGAATCAGAAAGTTACTGCATTTGCTTAGAACTGGAGCAATAATGCTTATAAATACTAGAAGAGTCAAGAGTCACCAACATTATTCCTGTAAATACATTCCCAAAACATCTCCCATCCTTCTCAACCACATTCAGATATCAAAAAATGTGATATAGACTTGTGGATGTGGTTAGCAGCTATTTTAGTCAACATCAAGGATGGCGAGGACTGAGCCTGACGCAGAATCCTCCATATTCATGGTAGCTGTTGTCACAAAACCTGATTCCATGTAAGCGCTCCTACATCTGAAGTGATTTGTGAAAACAATTTTGTTCATTTTTATAGAATACAGTCAGTCATTCTGTGTCCTCAACCACATCAACAAACCTGTGCAATATCATTAAAAAGCTGGATGTGGGTTGAGAGAAGTTTTGGGGCTGCATTTCCAAAAGCATTTTTATGTTACTATTGACTTGAATAACTGTATTATTTCTCCATCTGGATACATCTGTACAACCTAACGTCAGCTATTATTAAAAGACAAATATTTGACAACTGTGTGCTAAAATCATGATTTGTAATTTCACAATAAACATGCCAGACATAAATGTGGCAAGGGCGGTTTCCATTGTTTCACTCCTCCATATTGAAAATATGCTTGATGCTCAGAATGAACGATGCTGTCACTATGATCACTAAGCACACTGTGCACACTGTGATCACTAAGCGTGGAAAAGTACACATATGTACACACACCTATGTGCATTGTCCTGCATGAAGCCGTGCAGCTCTTTAAGTCTGGTGCTGGCCATGAGACTGAGCAGCTGGGTGAACTTGCCCTGCCACTCATTACAGTGCTGCACCACGGAGAATTTCAATGGAGAGCAGTCCAGCAGCACAAACTGCACACTCAGCACTGTCTCCTCCTTCTGCACATTATTTGCCACCTCTGTGTACCTGCGGGGAGAGTGATATGGCATGGAGAGAAAGAGATAGAGGGGAGAGAGAGAACGAAAACGTGTACCATTTGTAAGTGTGAAATACTCTGGAACTGGCAACGTGTGGCAGCAGCATTAAAACACTAAAGGGCAAATGGTTCTTTGTGAATATGACATAGTTGTTTGAGACTTTCGATGACAGGGCCTGACATATCAATGACTGGGAGAAGGAAGCGCCATTTTTCATTACGTTGATCAGTTTTAAAGGGCATACAACTAGATCAGCGAAGGCTACATGGATCTGATGCAGCAAAAGATAATTAATGCCTGAGCACGCTCATTAAGCTTGTGCACTGCAGCAGAAAAACATCCATGCTCCTTATTGATGTGCTTAGTGTGCTAATGCATTCACACGCAAACGCATAAAACACAGAGACACTTTGCTTATGTGGTAAGTGTGCAATTGTGGGGATAAAAATCTATAGGGCTGTTTACATACATGTAACCCCTTGTAAGTATTATTAACTCACATCAATAGGGCAAAAGGGCACTGAATGATCTAGACCCTGGATAAGGGGTTGCAATTAGGAACAGACATTGCTGTAAAGTTGATCAAGGGAACAAGGGCCCAGTTATTGCAGGCGATAACGCAACGGAACAGTGCAGTGAAGAGCTAAAACAAACTCTGATAATAAAGCTGTGATGAAATGTATAGTTTTTTTTGGTTAGCAAAATAACTTGGGACTAAAATGTTAATTTGTGGTGTGTCGGACATTGAACGTGCCTGTAGTTTGTCTGTAAGCTTGGAACCAGTTCCTTTTTTCCATAACGTCTTCCATCTGAACAATGTTTTCAAGCAAAAATGTTTGAGAGTCCACTGAACATGTATTACCCAAAATTAAAAAAAGAACTTTTTGACTACAAATAACAGCTGAATGTTGAGATGTGACTACTTTTTGCAGACTAAAACTAGTCTGAGCAATAAATAAATTAAACTTAAACTAATAAACAATTTATGTCTAAAAATGAAAACAAAGACTAAATCTAATGTAGCTGCCAAAATAAACATTCAAAGCTTCAGGTAAAAACTTGCTTCCACCAAAACAGGTAGAAACTTGCTTCCACCAGAATTTTTGCTTCATCTAAATATTTGAAAATATTTTTTCATTTTGCCCAGGATGAACTGAACTGGTGATAGTGAAAAGTCTTCTTGATCTTCATTGAGCAATTATACTATCCCATTTAAAGCATTTATTCAAAACTGAAAAATGACAGTGTAAATGTTTTAACTCTTACAAGTTAAAGCGCTGACGAAAAAAGGTGAAGGGGCACCGAGAGAGAGAGAGCAAAGTATAAAAAGACAAGGCCAACAGGGAGACAACAAGCGAGACCTGGCTATGTCAGCATCGAAAGACGACACAGGAGGGTTGAGTCGCTGGTAGCGGCGGATGAAGGAGTCTTTGTTTACTTCCCATATCTCACGGTGCTTGTCCCAGGTCTTCAGGTAGGCCTGCAGGTGTGTTGCGTTTGCTGTCATTCCTGCAGCGATTGCAGTCTGGATCTTACAGATCTCCTCATCCTGCTCTGTATCAGACAGAGAAAGGGAATAAACCTTTATTACTAAGTACTCGTACAATGAAAAGATCTCAACTAAATATAAAATTCACAAGGTTGTATCTATTTAGTGCTTTAAAACTTCTCTGAATGCCATACTTGACTTTTGCTATCCTATTAAATGCTCTTTTGTCAATGAAGAGCAACCCAGCACACTGAGAGACTTTAAACCTAAAGCACGATTAAGTCCCATGCTGACTGAAGATGAGGAAAGACAAAAAATGGGACTGACAGAGGTGAAACTGAGACTTACAAAAAAGCACCAGGGACGACACAAACAAGAGCAAGAGAACGGTGTTCAACCCCTATTTCTGACACTGAGTCTAAATTTCAAGTTTATTCAACCAATAAAAGGGTGTAATGTTCCATAAATTCTCAATGACTTTCATAATACTAATATATGTCTAAAATAGCAGGAATGCAAGATATGCATGAAGAGTAATAAAGTTTTGCTCCATTATGTCATATCATATTACTCACAAAATTAGTGTCCAGTTCCTGATATCTGACTCTCCAAACGATATCATATTAATGATGCTGAGAGACAAGAGGCCTGTTTCCTTCATGTCAAGTGAAGCATAATTGGATCTTTTAGAACTGCTGCCAAAGCAACGTCACTTCATGGCTCAGCATGATTGGAGGAGAACATTAAGCGCCAGTTGAGCTGCACGTGATATCGATGCTGAACAGCAGCACAGTGAGTAATGACTTAGTGAAGCAGAGCCATCCTTCTCACTCAGAGAGAGTAAGACTTGACCAAACATTTTACTTTGGAAACAATTGGTTAACACATTAATGGAGCTGTGATTGGTCAAGATGCTCATAGCACACAGTGAAACAAACTTTGTGATGAATTGGCAGGAACATTTTGTGATTTTCTCTAATAGCATTTCTACAAAGTGTTCCACGGCAATAATGAATCTCTTTGTACTGGCAGTCAGACACTGAGAACAGTGAGCAGTGAATTTGTGCTCTCAGTTTAATCCATCCAAACACACCAGTACTGAACACACACACCAGGAGCAGTGGGCAGCAATGCCTGTGCACAGGGGAGCCATGATGGGGATCATACTTTGCTCAAGGGTACCTCAGGGCAACCGACTGGTCCTTCAATAATAATTCATTTTTGGTCCAGCTGGTGCTAGAAGGTTCTGGCCTCCATTCCTCACACCTTAACTTAATTATACATCTAGTTTGCATTGCTTAGCCATGTATTTACTGAATAATCAGATGTAAAATCTGAGGCAGCGATGCAAGCTAAATATATTCTTAAACTGTAGGATTGAAGAACAGAAGCCAGGACCTGCTGACAAGCTGTGGTCATTTAAGAGCTTTAACAGGGAATGAGGGATGACGAGATGGTAAGGTTGATTGGTAGTAAAAAAGGATAGATATAAAAGGGAGAGGAAAAGTAAATGCTGGTGTCGGATAAGGATGCAGAAACAAAAGAAAATTACATTTATGGCATTTTAGCAGACGCTTTCTTATCCAGAGCGACTTCCATGTCCTAAGTACAGGGACAGTCCCCCTGGAGCAACTCAGGGTTAAGGGTCTTGCTCAGGGACCCAGTGGTGGTAGTGCCAGAGGTGGGATTCGAACCTGAGACCTCTTGAGCCGTTGGTCCATAGGCAAGTACCCTACCACTAGACCACCACCACCCTTGTGAATTAAGAATTCATCAAAAATTAAGAATTCATCAAGCCTTACATGAATAAAGTGAGAGATGAAAAAAGAAACAGAGAGTGGATGGATGATGAAGGAAGAAGAACATGGATGAAGAATGAAAGAATGAAGAACGTGTGTACCGATGATGTTATGGACAGGCTTCCTTTGTGAGCGTTTGCGCGTCAGCAGGTCAGGCAGCCGCTTGAACACGGAGATGGTGCTGATGAGCTGAGAGCTGATGCTGTTCACTATCTGTGCTAGTTTCTGCAGAGTAGGGGAAAGCTCCACCTGAAGATGAACACACACACACACACACACACACAGCAAACTGTGTTTTTAAAGCACTGTTTTAAGTGAGCCAGTGGCCTAGTGTGGCAGTAATGCATTTCTCTTAGGCTTGGAGAGCATTTTGCCTCAGGCGCTTCTGTGTCAAATCTGCCCAAAACAAACCACTGACCCTAAAATAACGTCAATAAAGTGCAGGAAGTCCGACTAAAACTCTCAGTCTCACTCATTCGCCTTCTCTTCTAATCCAGCGCCTTAGCTGACTAAGCATTATTTTCACATTATTTTCACATTATTTTCTGACCAAATACACACATCTAGGCCTGGGGGAGAAGTATACGCAGTTTGACATTTCCACCTGTGTGTGTATTGTGCAGTTAGTGCTGATATGAGCTGCTGCTATATGGAACAGCAGCAGCCTTGTCTTGCAGTGTGATTTATTGGGAACATTGTGTTCTGGTTGCCTTCTTGCTGATGTATGGCAATGTCCAAACTCTGTATGTAAACTACATGGCCAGCAAATCTGTACATGTGAGACAAGGACACTGTTTGCTCTTGCTGTTTTCTAAATAAAGCAGGTTTTTGACCCCAGGGGCATAATGGCTTTGCATGTATCTCAAACCTTTAAAAAGGATTTTGGGTAAAATAAACGTGATGCTGGTCAACCTTCAAAAAGAAAAAAAACACTGTTATCTGTGTAAGTGTGGATGATAAATGTGGCATGTAAAAATGAGGGAGTGTTTAGCTCTGTCTGCAACCTCTGACACATACAGATACGATGGAAAAATGATTTTTCTTTTCTGATTATCTTCCCATTCTCCCACCACTACGTTTTTTCTGTTGTTTAAGAGGAACTTCATGCATCGGCAGTATAAAACACATAACTTTTCATACAATATAGGGAATAAGCTACTTTTTTCAAACAGAAAAAAATGACAGGCAGACTGGCAGGCGGAACCAGGAGAGCTTTGTAGGTGTGGGATCCATAGGAATAACTGCCAAGTCAATATATAATAATATAAAGTAAAGAAAAGAGGTATCTGTGAGTTCTAAATCAGCCCCTTTGATTCTCACACACTGTCAGGAGTTGGTGTCTGTTGTCTGTCTGTTGTCATTATTTGACTGAATCACTAGCAAAAGATGGGCTTTTCTGGTAATGTCATTGTTAATGCAGGCCCAAACAATGCATTGCCTGCGGAGAAGAGCATACTATGTAGCATGCTGGGATTTAGACAAACATTCTAAGAATCACCATTTCACAGCTTTGAACCAATAATCTGAAACAAAACTGTTTGAAAAAATTGTTTTTCTTACTTTGCAACTTCACAGGTTTAAAAAAAAAACTTTTTTTCATCTTTTTTTAATTTAATGGCATCTCAAACTACTTTCAAAAACTTAAAAACATTAAATAAAGAATGAAGAAATACACGTTTATTTGTATTTGTACCAATCTACAACAGAAAAAATACAGTTTATACATATACAGAGTGTGTGTTGGGGAGGGCTTGTGTACCTTGGAAGTAGACCCTGGAATGTCTTGTCTCAAAACCACCTGTACTCTGAACAGAGGATTAGGGGAAGTCTTGCTGTCTCCATTGATTGCTTTAGAAAGCTCCAGTAGGGACCACTTAATGTTTAGACGCAAAGCTTCCTCCACCATTTGATCCATCTTCTCGGTGTACGCCACCCAGTGTTGTTGCACCTGAAAACACACATGCTTATACAGTGTCACACACCTGCTGTTAATGCAAAATCTCGCACAATGCTGTATTCTAGCTGCTTCACACACAGATAAACACACACACATTCTCATACAGACACATACACACTGCTCTTAGTATGCACTTAAACCCACCTGCAAACAAACACTAAACTGCACACTCACCTGATTTTCGCATGACGCACACAAAAAAAAAGTTGCTTACATGTCCAAAGCTGTTACCCTGAATCAAACGCATCCACATACACACCTCTTGCCCATCGTTACGGAAGGTCTCGTAGACTCTACTCATGATGTTGACGATATCTTGGTGTGCAGTTTTAATTTTAAGCAGCTGGCTCTGTTGATGGACCTGTTGGTCCTCCTCAAACTCCAAATCTCTGTAGACAGTCTTGCCATCTACATGCACCAGCAGCAGTTCTCTTATTTCCCCACAGTGTTTAGAGATTGCCAGGTTAGCAGCTTTATATTCATCCACTATTAACTGCACCTAGAGGGTGGATGAGTAGACAGTTTAATTAAGAGAAGAGAAGAGAAGAGAAGAGAAGAGAAGAGAAGAGAAGAGAAGAGAAGAGAAGAGAAGAGAAGAGAAGAGAAGGGAAGACGACATCAACAGAAGACATAAGGTTAAAAAATTAAAGAGGTGTGTGGAGAAGAAAAACTGAATCCACATTGAAATTCTCCACAGAAGCTTTCCTAGAGGATTTATTGGCAGACCATGTCTCCTTTATTTAACGGAGCACATTACACAGGAAGCATATCATTTCCAGTTCTTCCACTCACACACATGCTATGCTTGGAATCAAAGCAGACAGGCCTTATCCCCAAAGCATCAGGCTTTCCTCATGCTGCACAGACCCATTCAGTGTGTGCAAAACTGGCGTTACTGAGGCGATGTTCAGAGGTTTTGGGAGGTTTTTTTTTTTGCCAAAGCTGAGTCCATTTCATATAGACAGTAATCTCCCTCTCACTCACAGCTCCACATTCAAGCTTCCATATCAGGATTTCATGGCTTTCATAGGATAAAGAACACTGCATAGAATAAGCCTCAAAGGGAGAGACAGCAGAGTGTGTAGTGTATGTGTATGTATGTGTGTTTGTTTCTGTGCAAGGGTTCCCAACAATGCCATGATGAACAAAATGGTCCTGTAAAGTGTTCTTTTATAACTCCTAAATAAAGTTTTTTGGAGGTTATATATATATATATAATATAATTTAAACTGACTTCCTAAAGACTTCCTACATTTCCAACAATACATAAAGAATCCAAGTATGGCTCTATTTCCTTATGTCCTGACATAGTATAAAAAATGGTAGGCCACTGACTCACTTAAAACTGTGTTTTAAAAACAGTTTGCTAAGAGTGTGTGTGTGTGTGTGTGTGTGTGTGTGTGTGTGTGGAAGAGTCTTTGTGCCACAGTGTGAAAGTAAGAGAGAGTCCGTGTGAGACCACGTTGGTTTGCAAGTCTTCTCCATCGTGTCAGCTCAAATATGTTGAAACACTACTGCTGTCCTGCTATCCACACTTCTCTGCCACTAAAGCTCCTGCCAGCTCTTGACTTTGGGCTCCACCGATGTCTGACATTGACTTTGACGTGAACCTGATCTCCCCTCCAGCTTATGCTCTCCCTCGCACTGATGCACAGGGAGAGAGAGAGAGAGAGAGAGAGAGAGAGAGAGAGAGAGAAGCCAGGCCGTAGTGATGGCACTGCACCAAGGCTGGCTGGCTTTCATTGTGGATGCTGAGGATGTTTATGCTGAGCAGTTCCTGTGTGGCATTTATTACAGAGGATGGGTCTCTTCCGCTCTGCTTCTGTGTGTGTAAGAGTGTTTACCACATCACTGCATGCGGCTGCCAGTTTATAATATACTTCTTCTTAATATGAAGGCTGGGTGATAGACTTCCAGTCATAGCAGGCATTCAACTCCTTTTTACATATTTCTGATCCTTTTGGATTGCAGTGGCAATGACACTGCCTAGATACTGAAGCATGAAGTGTTAGAATATTACAGGTTCATCACTAGAAGCACATCAGATCGTTTCCTAAAAAAGGACAATGACTAAACTTAACATATGCTACTTTTTCAGCAATCTTTCTAGTTCTACATTTTTATATGCAGTAAATGACAGTCAACTGATATTTTTGGAAAAAAGTCACAGGCTGAAAAACACTTTGATTACCCTGCCTAGCGGAACTTCTTTCTTTTCCACTAAATGCACGTTGTCAATTTTAAAAACTAGCTGACATCCATCTGTTTGTTTCAGTGCCTGCCACCCACACAGTTATTTGCCAGAAGTACCTGACATTTTCAAACCTCAGGATAGGTAAATGCTCTGCTACCAGTCTTTTGTATGAATGT
Source organism: Hepsetus odoe (assembly GCA_017165825.1). Classification (NCBI taxonomy): domain Eukaryota; kingdom Metazoa; phylum Chordata; class Actinopteri; order Characiformes; family Hepsetidae; genus Hepsetus; species Hepsetus odoe. The sequence continues at coordinate 9,932,262 of CM029388.1, read as the reverse complement.
CTTGAAACAGTGGGCATGATTTCTCTGTGTACTAATACATTTTTATTTTCAAATCCAAAAAATGCTTTGAATGCAGTGTTTGAGACCTTTTTGAAAAAATAGGTACATGCTAAAAGATTTATCATCCATCTCCATTAACCATCTCCATTTCTTCCTGTCCTCTGCATTGCCCTCTTTCACACCGACTACCTGCATGTCCTCTTTCACCAAATCCATACACTTCATCTCAGGCCTTCCTCTTCTCCTATTGCCTGACAGCCATATATTCAACATCCTTCTCCTAATAAACTGATTGTCTTTCCTCTGCACATGCCCAAACCAATGCGAGCTCGCTTTCCTGACTTTGCCTCCAAATTGTCCAACCTGAATTGTCCTTCTAATAAACTCATAGAAGCAAGCGTGAGTCTGTGTGTGACAACATTGGTTTCCCAATCTCTCCCCCATCTCATCAGCTCAAACACTAAAACACTACTCATTTGCTCTCCACACTTCTTTGCCACTAAAGCTGCAGCCAGCTCTTCACTTCGTAGACTTGATGTCTGGCATTAACCTTGACTCAAACCCAGTCTTTCTTCCAGCTTTATCTATCACTGTAAACTTTCATACGAGTACAAAATAAACATAATTTGAAATTAATAATCCTAGTTATTGCTAGTTAATGCTAGCACAATTTCAAAGTTTGGGCGGCATTAAAATCCAGGAAGTCTGAAGGTCAAGTTAAACCATAACCAACCTCAGTGCAATCTCTACAAAACAGCATTTATGAGTGGATTAGTGATTGCTGACCTTGCTGGCGTGTAGTCTGCACTCGTTGATGAAGAAGCTGGATGCGCCTTTTGAGGACCACTGCAATTTAGAGAGGCCAGGCTGGATCTTTTTATCTAGAAAGCGTATCCGCTCCCGAAACAGGCCCAGTGCATCGGCAGAAAGAGCTCCAATGATCCTGAAACAATACACATATATTTTGCATGATATTCAAAATGTATTGATTATTCCATTTACACTTTAGCTGGTAGGTCACTTTTTCTGCAATTTTTTTTAAAGAGAATGCTATACTGTTTCATAAACACGAGCGCAACGGCGATTTAATGTTTGGTTAATAGGCCCTACTGAATGCATTTTTTGAGTGAATGGAGTCCAAGGGGAAATGCTTGTTTGGCTTTTTGTTGGGTCTAAGTGTTTACTTCCAGCTGGCATCTCTACAATGCATTAAATGTGGTGACAATACTGGTGCTGATGATTCACTGGGTCTCTCTAAGCACTACAATGGGTACTTGAATCTGAAGTAGCATTGTGTGTTTGTGTGCGTGTGTGTGCGTGTGTGTGTGCATATGTATGTGTGTGCTCACGACTGTGTGCATATGGGAGTGCGTGTGTGCGTGCTGAAAAGCTTATGTGAGCAAGGTAGGATGTCATTATACACTTCTGAGTGGATCTGGAAAATGACTGTGAATTGTTTTATCCCAGAGGATGAGTTTGTGAGTACGCAAGACCATTTCATTTCATGTGACACTGAGTGTTTGTGTAAAGCTTACGAAACTTAACAGACATCAAGAACTCACAGAACTCAAGAGCATGCGGTGAAAACCTTCAATACCAATTGTCCCCGGCATAATGAATGCAAATTGCAAAATGAACATCCTATAAAATGCCTGGTATTATTTGATTATTATAATTCTGTGGGGTATAGAAGTCCTTGCCTACCTTATTTTGAGGAAAGTGTAGTTTGCTTTAAATAAGAGGGATGGTTGATTTGGGACACAGGGTAAAAGAGCTGGTTACGGGTGCAAAGGTGTATGTCTGTGGGTATGATTCAGATCACAGCTATTCAATGTTCACAGGTCTAATCCAATGAAAGAAAAGGGACTACATGGTCACTTTATTTTACTTTGTAACATGCAGACATTTGCCTGTTTGCGTGCCAATGTGAAGTACTTGAAGTACGTGAAGAAGCTCTGTCTTAAAGGAACCTTTAGACACCGTACGAAGCTAAAATTAGGCAGTCTACATACGCATTGAAGCATCTCTGTGTGCCAAGTACTGGAATGGTTTTACTCATGTCATAAGAGAGGTCTCTCTTTTTAATTTGCCAGGTCCTCATTTTCTCTTCTGTTATGTGAACTCTGCATTACAAAATCACGGTTAAGGGTGTTCAATACAGCAGAAAAATGTAACCATGAGGTGAAACATTTTCATTATGCACAATATAAAGGTTACTGCAGGTTATTTATTCAATTCAATGCTTTTCAGCATAGAATTTCCAGTTTTCTGTTTCCAGAGCACAGCAACGTGCACAAATGGGAAAATGGCATAAATTAATTTCTTTATGGTATATTTTCATTCAGACATGATAACAATTAAACATGGATACGGGCTTCAAGATGGTGTGTTATTTGGATGCTGCTGCTTGAATGTTAGTGAGGGTTGACTTTTGTGAGTTTAAATGATGAGGTTAAGGTGTGTAAATGATATAAGCAAACATTTTTAGATTTTAGACTTGCTTGTGTAGTGTAATTTTATGTTGTTTCTGTGAATATGAATAGATTATTTCTGTGGTTCAGTCATACTGTTGTCTTACAAGAGATGCGTGTGTGTGTGTGTGTCTGAATGTATGTGATTTCTGCAAACCTGTTGTAATCTCTAATCACCAGTAGGATGCTCTCCCTCATGGTGCGCAGATCTTCTCTGCGATGATAAATCTCAGATGCATAGTGTGGGATCTCAAAGAGCAGCTCCCAGTAATGAATTTCATTAAACATCTTCAGTAGGTTCCTACACAACAAATTCAAACATTTCAGCCTCGCATAAATAAAAATCAGGATCTGATAAACATGTGTTTGCGATTAGGTTAGTGAGCAAGTGTTTGTCTAAAAATGTAAGGGAACGTAACATGAGCTATCGCTGATGATGTGTAAAGCAATAATTACTATTAAACAATAATTAAACCCCAAACTCAAAACAGAACTGTCATTGTCCAGAACAGTTGAACCTAAGAGGAATTAGATGTTTCATACTCAAGCTCAATCTGCTTCCAGCTATATAGATGTGAGCATCAGTCTGCGCATATATGCACATGTGTGAGGGCACATACTTGTCAAAGTTGATGTCCAGCATGCCTGGTTTCTCTTTGCAGCGAATCATGAGGGGCTGGTCAAGCTTTTTTAGGATTTGGCGGTCAAGGCTCTGGCTCCACTCACTGAACATTCTCCTGACTAGTTCATTCAGTGTCTGCACCAACTGTGCATGAGCCACACTGACCTCTTCGCCACTCCCAATCTGAGGCAGGAAGTGAGCATTCTGCAGAACCTAAAAACAGAAAGAAACATTCACAATCACACAAGCACAACACACATATAAGCAGCCCACCCTTAACAACAAAACCACTGACAAGTGAAGTGAATAACATTATTTCATCTCCTCACCGGTTAAAAGGGGTGAGCCATATTAGAGAGTAAGTGAGCAGTAAGTTCTTGAAGCGGGAGTGTCAGAAGCAGGAAAAAATGGGCAAGTGTAAATGGTTCAGAGCATTTCTGAAGGGTATCCTTTGTGGGATCTTCCTGGCATGCAGTGGTTAGTAACTACCTGAAGATGTTCAAAGAAGAACTGGGTAATGTAGCCCCCTCTCCAATGCTGTAACTGACAACAATGAGCACATGAGCATTAGAACTGGACTATGGAGCAATTGGGTTGGGCATGTGTGCATTGCTTAGAAAGAGAAGGCACCAGGATGCACTGTAGGAAGAAGCCAAGCTTCTGGAGACTGATCAGTTTAACGCTGGGAAACCTTAAGTGCTGATATTCATATGGCTGTTACTTTGACATGTACCTAAACATTTTTGCAAGTAAATGGAAAGAGTTTTCCCAATGGCAGTGACCTCTTTCAGCAAATAGTGCACTCTTGCCATGAATACTGATCTCCAAATTCCTCAGATCTCAGACCGATCGAACATCTGTGAGGTATGGTGGACAAACTAGTCTGATCAAGGGAGGCCATAACTCGCAATGTAGATTTCCTGCTCACTTATTTGTACCAGACACCACAAAACCTTCAGATGGCTTTTAGGGTTCCAGCCCTGATGGGTAAGATGATTTAGTGAGAGCTCAACAATGTGGTTGATGTTATAGCTGACCAATGTATGAATTTGAAAACAGTCATAGGTCTTACTAGACCTTTCTATATACATGCATACATATATGCTAATGTGAGAGTGAAGTGTACTGAATAAAAATGCCTAGGTTTACAAACAACTAACATTTGCACAGGAAATTCAGCCATGTAAACACATCCAAGGCCTCTAACACAGAATCTAAAACACACCACCACACAGTTAAACCAAACACATTACACACACTTCATTTCACCTTGCCAGGACTCACAAGTAAACTGCATGAGGCTCTGAAATTCCCAAGGTTGGGCTTCTCATACAGCTGACGTTAAGCTTTGGATCCTGCCTCCACTTTGTTTCTAAATAAGCTTTTTTTTTTGGTGTCTGTAATGCACAGAAAATGCAAACAAATCAAATCTGTGTACAATTAAGGCTCTCTCCTGGTCTTAATTGTGCTCTTAATGAAGGCGGAAAACTGAATTTAAACACAGCGGAGAGGCAGAGAAGTGGGCGGTCAGAGAGGATAACACAGCAAGGGACTGAATAAATTTGGTAGGAGGGGCATAGGAAAGAGAAAAAGAAAGAGAAAGTGAGAGAAAGAAAGAAAACCACCAATGGGAGAGAGTGGGGGGGGCACAGAAACAAAAAGTAAAAGAGAAAAAAGTAGGAGGACTACATGTGGTGTATGGGGAGGTGTAGTGGAGCAGCTGGGTTTAATAGCGTTAGGGCCTGTGGGGCTGAAAGGTGTCTGGCTGAGCTCCAGCTTCAGGGCTGTTCCCACTGCCCTCTGTTTCTCCCCCGATAGCCTGGCCCTGGACCCTGCTGAGCCCAGCAGCTCACACCTCATAGGACCTTTCAGCGCAGTTAAGCTGCACAGTGACACTGGCCGGTCTCAGATCAGTGGAGGGAAAAGGCAGTAATCGAATTCATTTGTACCGAAAGCCCTACAGAGCCCGACTGAGTCTGCGTACATGCTGGGTACGGCCCTGCTAATAAGCTCCTGTAGTGTCCTTATTGCCTATATAAAGGGTTTACACAGTATATCAACGCACCTTTGTTTTGTCTCACTGATGCACTACTTCAAAGAGCTGACGTTTAAGACCACACCTTTGTTTTGTCTCACTGATGCACTACTTCAAAGAGCTGACGTTTAAGACCGAAATAAATGGCCATAATGTACTTCGTCTGATACCTTTTTATAGCCTGAGACTGATTGATCCACCTGCTTCCACCATCATTTTATAACCACAAAGTTTTAAAACTTCAGACACCTGCTGTTGTGGTGGAGTGGTAGCCTACTGGTTAGGGACAAGTGAAAGTGACAACCCTTGTCATTGTGAAACGCAGCACAACACAACACAATGAAATTCAACCTCTGCGTTTCACCCATACACACGTGCAACTGGGGGCAGCTAGTGAAAGTGCCCGGGGAGCAGTGATGGGGACGGTACCTTGCTCAAGGGTACCTCAGGGCAACCTACTGGTGAGGGAATCGAACCCACAATCTTCCGGTCCGGGGCAACTCCCTGACCACTAGACCACTGCTGTCCACGTAATCCCCATAATCTGAAGGTCTTGGGTTTGAGTCTTGGACCAGTAGGTTACCCTGAAGTACTCAGGAGCAAGGTACCGTCCTCAACACTGCTGCTGCACTAGATGTGTATCTGCCCACTGCTACACTGTATGAAAGTCTTCAATGCGGAGGAAATGTTTTGTTGCGATGTGTTCATAGTGACAATAGTCACTTTCACTTCAGTTCACAAACACATACACTGTCTGCCAAAAATCTGCAAACACCTTGCCTTGCTCTGTAATATCAACTTATACAGTGGCTGTGTTTTGTAAATCTTAGCTTCATATTTGTTGCCTTCCTTGGTATAAAGATCCAAACCAAAAAAGATTTCCAAACTAATAATTATTACTAATATTGTTGGAAGCAAAAGCTGACATTTTGCCCCAGGTGGTTGAAACTGCTTAAAAAATGAATAAAGAGTGCTGACTCAGCAACAAGCAGATGACATGTGTGAGATTTGGTACAATTCCCAAGGTAGTATATTTTCAATTATTATTGCTCCTTTAAATAAATCAGGAATAGATGTGTTGTAGTAAAGTTCTAACATCTCAGCAAAAAAACATCTCAAAACACACTAACACACCTTCATTGGTCTTTCTAAGCGATGGTGCAGGGATCGGACCCAGTGAGCCTGGCCTGCGTTCTGGGGCATGTGTGCAGGAGTATGAAATGTCCTCCGGCTCAGCTCCTTATTCACCAGATTCAGCTCCTTACTGAGCAGTGTGTAGACGTCAACCATCTTTCTGTCTATGGTCCGCTTAATGGCCTGGGAAAAAAAGAGAGGACGAGAGCGAGAGATATAAAGATAGACAGAGTAAAAAACAGACAGTGAGAAAAACAAATACACATAGGGGAGAAAAAGAACAGTAAAAGCACAGAAAAAAGGGACAATGAAGAGCAAGTATTCATGATATTTACCTTATGCTGAGATAAATTCGTCTTAATTACACATGGCAGAGATAAAAAAAAGTCCAGCTCAACTTTGAGGGTGTGTGTGTGTGTGTGTGTGTGTTTATGTACATGGGGTGGTATCACCTTATAGTGTTAAGAAAGTGTCTCTGAGTATGAGAGCTAAGCAGAGGGAAAGCTGAGACAGAACAGTAGTTGCTGTATAAACAGGGTAACGGTAGAAAATACATTTCAAACCTAAGCTGGATTTCAATTCTAAGCAAAAGGTGTTTGAAATGAATGCTTTTTTAGAGAACTGATAGACCCACAGCATAATAAATACAGCTCGAAGCCCTTATGTGTGAGCAAAGACAGCTGTGTGTGTGTGTGTGTGTGTGTGTGTGTGTGTGTGTGTGTGTGTGTGTGTGTTGAAAAGATGGAGAGCACAGACCTCACGAGCTGACAGGTGCTGGAAGACATCGAGCAGCTGGACCCCTTCGTCCACTGTATTGACAGTTTCAAAAGCAGTCGTGATCAAATTCTGCATCATCACCTCAAGGTCCTTCACTTTTGTCCGGAACCTTTGCACACACACACACACACACACACACACACACACACACACACACACACACACACACACACACACAAACACACAAACACACAAACAAATAAATCAAGAGGTCACAGAGTCTATAGCAAAAGGGGAAAGAAATCAAACTAAGGAGGAAAATGTGTTCCTACTGCAGAAAAACAAAATAAAACAAAAGACAAAACCAAACCAAACTAATCCAAACAAAAAAAAAAAAACTGTCATCCAATCAAATCGAGAAACAATCAGAGACACAAAAAACATTCACACAAATACACACTCACACACACAGATTTATCAACCATGAATATGGGTGATTTGTGTGAATGAAAGCTGCACAAACACACAAAACGCCAAGGATAGGGTTAAAAAAAAAAAAAGAGCTGAGATTGGCAGAACTTAACAGTATGTACCACAATCTATTTCTCCGACTCCTATTCAAAAGGATCAAACAAAGAACGGAAGCAAACACCCCACATATACGCACACAGACATAAATGCAGCTTGGTATTGATTTGGCTGCTCTCAATATGCTGCTGCACCATGAAACACCTGCCCCAGACACAAGCACAGCTGTTTGTCTTGGCAACAACATCCCAACCCTACGACCTCCCTCGACCCCAATTCATCATCTTGTCCATCACACAGTAACACACGCCGACCGCTTTCCCGAGGTCCGTCAGTACCAGGGGCAGCAGTCTCTGGAGGACGAAGGCTAACTCAGGCTCTTAGACACAAACCCACACCCCTACATACATATGCACCCACATCTACGCACCCTGTCCGTTGCTCATGATGGTATTCAGATGAGCAGCCAAATTGCCTGCTGTCACAAACAGTTCTGAATGACAAACAGGGCAAGCCGGGCCCATAGGGAGCAATGTTGCTCTGCCCTGCACTGCAGAACCAGTCAGCCAGACACATACTAACTATCCTACCCACACACACACAAGCATGGTAATGTACTGCCAGTGGCTCTCACATTTAAATGGAACATACATTGTTAATGAGCAAATATATGCATCCTCATAATATATATGCATAACTTCATGTAGATTTAAGGTAATGGAAAAAGCAGCGGAAGGGAAACCAGTTAAGGGACGAAGTATTAACAGGACGGCAATGAAGCCAGGCATATTCAAACATGCAGCTCACTGGACATTTACCACAAAAACAGACAAACAACCTAATTCAAGCACGCAACAAACACGCGCACACTCACATACACACGTCCTACCTGTTGTAGTCATCATGCCAGGAGGTGTTTTTGACATCTAAAATGCCCTTGCGCACTGAGCCCAGGATCTGCAGGCTCTTGTCGAAAGTGGCCTCGATCTCCAGCAGGTTCCTGGTGACCTCCGCACCCTGGCGCCCTGCAAAGCATGGCAACGGCATCTGCTCGCCTTCTTCACGACGGGCAAAGTGCTGCTGACATTCACACACCTGAGTGAGAGAGAAAACCAGGGAGAAAGAGAGGGAGAAAGATTGACTAATGGGAAAGCCGCGGTTTATGTCAAGAGAATACGGGAAAAAAAATATCTTGGATTTGGAGATTTGGCAGAGGTCAAAAAGCACTGAGAAAGACACAAGGATTCAGCTCGAGAGAAGTAGGGTTTCACTGCATGGAAAATATGAAACATGTATACTTATTTATACTTATACTTATTTATGTGTATACACACATTTGTTCATGGGTGGTAAATGTACATAATGTGGTGTTTATTCACTTAAACTGCAATACTGGAATGCATTAACTGGATTGGGTGAAAAACTGGCGTCCACAACAGACATTCAGAGAAGTGAATCACATATGTTTTGTGCCTGATTTGTCTGAAACTAGTTAAGGTTTGTTATTTTAGTTTAAGAGTTCTTACTGCAATACAATGCCAATTACTTGATGAAAATCAAAAGCTGATTATAAAATTAAAAAGCTGCTCATGCAAAGCCTTTAAACAGGCATTTTATGTGATTTATGTTTTGTAACACCAGCTAAAATTAACTTAAAACAGCATCTTCAAAATTATAATAAGTATTTATAATACATTTAGTACTTATAAAAAGCGAATTAAATCATCCACATGTTTACTTTAGCTTAAGGGCCATTTGTTAGCAAAATGTTTAGTGTTTATTTAAAAAAATAAAGCATCTAATGTTACCTTGTGATTACTGACACATGGTGAAATGTCTGTTAACAAACACAAGCGCTGCTAATGTGAGTTTTATGTAGTCCCTAGTAGGAAACCTTTAAACTTTTAGAATCCTTAAAAACTAGGGTTAGTTTTCCATGGATCTGAAGAGATTTGATCATTGCTTTGCTCACCTCCAGCAAATCTTTACATCTCTGCATAAAGGCATCCACCAAAGCAAATATGCTGGTCTGGTCAAGCACCCAGCCTACCGAGGAATGCCTGATCCAAACAAAAAGGTAAGAGAACGAGCAGTAACAGGTTGGAGGAAGAGTTTATACATCACTGTCTCAAAGATACAAGTAAGCAACTGTAAGAAAAAGAAAAAAAGGTTCCCTCGGCCATGCCATTACCTCTCACGGGCCAAGGTTTTCACCATAAACACTAGAAAAACAAAACAACGAACAGCAAACTCCCATTTATAGCAGTGAAGGATAAGGTCAAAAAGGATCTGTCATTGGCATAATTGCATCCGCCAAAGTTCTATATCAGCCAGGCTGGCATTTCTCAGATTGCTTTTCACACTTCATTCTTTTCCTGATGGAAAGGTAATCCTCACCACAGAGGAGACAAACACCTTTAGCTAGGCTCTGCCGGGGGGTGAGAGTGAGGGAAAAAGAGAGCAGGGCATTTAGCAGGCTTGTTTCACAAAACAATAGTAGGCTTGGGGCACACACACGTCAGTAAAAGAGGTAGAACACATTAAATAAAGAGACAGCATTTCAAAATTGACCCAAACCCAGATTACAATATTCCAAAAGAAAGGCCGGCTTCAGGAAAACACGCTCGGAGCTAAAACCTAAACGTGGCCCCTGAAGTGGACCAAAAACGTGTCCTCTGGCAACTCTGACATGACAGTGAAGAAAGCTTCCCCAAAAATAAAATCTCTTTATCTGTAAAAGTTTAAAAATAGTTGAACAAAATTTAAAAGCACTAATGTGTCTCTTCTGATGGCCTCTCATTAATTCATAGGCCAGTTTCAGTCTTTAAAAACGACATACTTTTTTGTGGCACAAGGACATGCTTCGTTTTAATCTTGAAAATGAACAAATACATAAATGTTTTATGAGAAAATACAGTAAATAAAGCTGTGTAGATAAATAAAAATAACGAAACTAAAAACGAACCTCAACCCCAAAATAGAAAATAGTATCAAACCTGAAAGTGTGTATTGCTCGATGATCAGGCATTTCATTCAAAACAATATTTGTATTTTTATAAATCATACACTCCATTTGCTAAAAAGGATAACTGCAGCTCCCTCAGAATGCTTCCTTTTATATAAGGATATTAGGAATTCCGGTCCAGAGAAGAATCAGCTCCATTTTTAAATGCATCTTAAATAATTATCCAACCTAAAAGGAAGGAATAAAAAGAGCTCAGGCCTAAAATCAATCTCCTCTGCCAGTTTATTTTGAAACTAATTTGCTCATCCCTACCACAGAGCATTTTAACACCAGCTCTGCTATAAAAACCTAATTAAAAATAAAAAGTAAAAAAAAAAAGTTACATACTGCTTATTGCAGGTCAGCGGTGTCAAATCAAGTTTCACAGATTAAAATGTTCCTAAAGAGAGAATTTAAAGTTTAAAAATATATAAATTATAAACTTGAAAAGTGAGACAGAGAGGAATTTAGAGCAAGTAAGTGGGAGGCAGGAAGGGAGACAGCGAGGCAGACATGTCCTTCTGTAGAAGAACTGTGTGGCTATCAGTTATGTGTCTCTCGGGGAGCAGTACCTCTATACGGGGCAGGGGGTTAGAGGATTATGGGTAAAGTGAGAAAGGAGTACTCTTATGGAACTAAACCCCCTAACTGGCCATTTCTCTTTCTCACACCGCAGTTCAAAAGAGCTCTTTGAAGCTTAGACAGCTTTATTTTCTGCACACACTCTGATTAGAAGCTGATGTTGGGATGCAGCGCAACATTCATCATTTTGAATGATGTGTTTGCCAGCGATTTGCCATTATGCCTTTCATGTGTTACGTCTAACAGCGTGAGCAAGGAACAATAGACATACATACACTTTAAATCTCAGGTTGGAATGGCGGGGGTCACCTTTATGCTTTAAAATGCTGCACCACTTCATTTTTTACTGCCAAGCTGTGTTTAGAAAAAAATGTATCATTTAAAGAAAAAAAAATCTGTTGCCTAGGATTACTAGAAAATTCAGATTTTCAGCATATGATTACCATGCAGAGATAATATTCCGCCGTGTGAGGGATGAAAATGAAAAACAGAAATAAATGAATGCGCTTCAAAAACGCATCAGAAGCGGATTGCTGCGAGATAGGCACCAGCAATCAGTCTTTCTGAATCATTTAGGAATGCTCAGCTCCCAGGATATATGTTACATCTCTCCCTTATGTTTCTTTCCTCTTGGTTTTTGTTCATGAGACAGCTTATATGACTGAATTGCCCTAAGCAGAAAAGTACTGTACAGTGGACTTAATTTCGGTTGTAAATGGCGGTCAGCATGATGGCTGTACCATTAACCTGTGGGATAAACGGCCAATATAAAGTGTTTTGGCTCACGGGGAAGTGTAAATCCATCCAATTTGCAAGTTAATTAAGGCAAGCTTATTGAGTCGCCAGCAAGAGGAGCAACAATGCACCACAGCATGTCTGCCACACAACGCAAGCAGACAGGAAAACCACACAGAGAGCGAGAGATGTTCCAGGAATGAATAATGATGTTAATGGGAACTCCTAAAATAAAGGCTGAGAAAAAAACAAGAGGGTAGCAGGGACGAGGTTGAGCAAGGCTGAACGTGAGGTTAAAAAAGAGACAGACTGAGATCCATCAAGGTTGCAGCAGAGAGAGAGAAAGATGATCCAATAAGGCATCAAACGCAACGCTGTAGCTTTCCAGTGATGAATGCACTGTCCAAACACAGGGGAGGACACGCAGGTGAATGTCATGTCTCTGCAGTACTGCCGATTACAGACGATAAGCCATGTTTGTTTTTATTCTCTTCAGCCCTCTGCCACTCTGAGGTTGTGTCCATTTGAATGAGTAACAGCATCACGCAAGGTACCGTAAAAGTCTATTACAATGACTCACATACAGGTTTAGAGTCCATCTCCCTTATTGAGAGAGAAAGAGAGAGAGAGAGAGAGAGAGAGAGAGAGAGAGAGAGAGAGAGAGTTATTTTATATAGCTTGTTATACAACTTCTAGTCCACACAATGTTATGTGATTCATAGGTAGTAACAAAGGAACGTTTGAACAAATAAATTGAAAGGAGAACTTCATTAAGTATTAATAAGTATGAAGTCTTGAGCTATTTTGACTTTACATTTGGGTTTTTGTCTTTCCATCCTCCCTCTTCACCTTGCACTGTATCCGTTTGTTGTTTTCATTTCTACATTGTTTTAAAACCTCCAGCTACAGTTTTATTCTGCCAGTTATGCTACATATGTTTAATATATTGTCTGAATCCTTTCACTTTTTTCTTGCATTCTTATGAAATCAATTTATTAATGTATAATACATCATAAGAATGTATAAAAAATAGTCAAACATTATAGTTGATTATGTGTATAAACTTGAATTGCATCTCTGTTTTTAAGCTTTTAGTCCCTAAGCAATAAGAGGCTACACCTCCTATCATGGCAATAATTACAACCATTAGTGATATTTTATGAGGTCATGACTGCTGGTGAAATCCTCTAAAAATTCAGCTTCAGCCCATCATTAGCTATGGCTGAGACAGGGGCATGAGGAGAGGGTTAAACTTCATTAAGACGTCTTCAGAGCCCTACCATGCTCTCTACTGAGCATCCTTCCAGGAGCACTGCCTAGGAAATCTGACACGATTGACCCTATGATTAAATATGACTAAAAAAGGAGAGTGAGAGTAAGAGACAGAGAGAGAGACAGAGAGAGAGAGAGAGAAAGAGAGAGACAGAGAGAGAGAGAGAGAGAGAGAGAGAGAGAGAGAAAGAAATGAGTAAGTAAAAAAGGACAAACAAAAGAAGAGCAAATAAAAAAGGTTAAAACAACTGTGAGAGAGGAGAGAAGAGTCATAAGAGAAGTAAGAGAGATGGACAGAGGTAGGAAATCAGAGGGAGAGGGAGAGAGAGAGAAAGAGAGAGAACGATAGAGAGGCCACCAAGAGGACAGATGATAGAGGGCAGGCTGCACCCCATTAATAATATGTCAGAACCCCATGGTTAAGAATACACACACATGAACACTCACTCACAGACATGTATAAGGACAGACAAACTGGCACACACAGACACACGTCCCATTTCCACTGGTCTGCTGGGGGTTGACTAAACCAAATAAACTGACCTCTGCTTATACAACAAGGCCCACAAACTCCAGCAACGGTAAAGCACTGAGGGAGGAAAAACACACACATGCAACCTTTTGATTCATGGCTCTCCCTGCTGATCCAACTGAGGCCCTGCTTTGATCGATATTCTGTCTTAATGCATTTTGCACAGAGCACTATGGAGGGGATTCTGCACTTAGACGCTCTGCACCTGCTATATTGCTTTAAGAGCTGAAGGTGGCGGCTGATTTGTCGGGGTTTTTCTGTTCTTTGTGCTTGTCCCGGTAATGGCACACTGATGCTAACAGCATGAGATGTTAAAAGAACTCCCACAGTGGGCAAGTTTCTTAGAACACAAAAGCACACACGAATGCACACACAAGCTCACACACTCAGTTTGTTTTTATACGTGATACTTCATGATGCCAGGTAATACCTAGGTACCTAATAATAAAATCTTACATCCAATAAAAACCTCAACAGCAAAACAGAAATCATTTCCTTTTTATACACTGATCTAAGACTAGTTAGGTAGGTTAATCCTAATTATATCTTTCCACATAACTTGACTTATCTGTTCCAGGAATATACAGAATCAGGCAACATACTGAAAACAAGAAACAGGACCAATGAGAAACAAGACCAATTCTCATATGGAGACATGAAAAACCCATTCCGACATACACACTCCACCACAAGAAAACATACTCTCACCTAGATGCAGACACACACGTACGCCAGCACGTGACGGCTAAAACAAGGTCTTGCATCCAGCGCTTACCCCCTTTGCGCACAATGCCCTACCGTTGAACTCAGTGAGACTGAGATATGAACTGTGTGTGTGAGTTCGAGGGTGACAGTCTCTCTGTCATACCTAAAAGAAAAGTGAATAAGGTGTTTCTCTGCTCAGTAACGTGTGCAGACTGAGCTTTATCAATTTATAGAGCTGTCACTTTTCCCCAGGCACCTCACTTTCACAGCCAATTCATCGCAAAACAGAGCAAATCCAAACTTGAAGGGCTGCTTTGTGTTAAGTTTACATTTAAAACTCGCTATTAGACTCAGGGTGTCAGATATGAAACTGAAAAAGAGCCACACCAAGTAAACAGGAAATACATAAATGTTTTTATAAAAAAAAAACATTCAGCCATTGATCAGCAGAAGGATTTTGGCAATCATCATAGTTTTCTTCATATAGGGTTTTAAGAACACCCTCAAAAATGTCATGAAAGACAATTATGTCTGAGGTTCATTTGAGCAATGACTGATGGGTTACAGAATTTTCACTAATACAATAGCATACAAAGGTTTGCAATCATGAGGTATATTCAAAATTGTTATTTTATTCAAAAATAACCGATATATAATATGATTAACAACAATGATTAACACTCATTGACAATACTGACAATTTGCATCAATGTACACTGTTCAGCCATAATATAAAACCATCAACCTTATATCGGGTTTTCCTCTAGTGCTGCTAAAACAGCTCTAATTCATTGAGGCATGGACTCCTCTGAACGTGTGGTGTCTTATATGGCACCAAGACATTAACATTAGGTCTTTATCAGACTGAGCCGCCTTCTTCCATTACTCCAAGATCCAGTTTTGATGTAGACTATGATGCACCGTTTCTTACAGCACCAATCTCTCCCAGCCAGCATCATTTTTTTTTAGCAATTTATGCTAAACAGCAGCTCTTATTTGGGATAAAACCAAATGGGCTAGCCTGCTCTGTGTGTGTTAAAGAGCCACAAGCGCCTATGAGCCGGCCGCTGGTTTAGCAGTCCTTTAAACAAATTTTGGAAGGTACTATTTACTGCAAATCAGAGACTCCCAATCAGATCTGCTGCTTTGGAGACGCTCTGACCCAGTGCTCTAGCCATCACAATTTAATTCTTGTCAAGAGCACTGAGATTCCTACAGTTGTCCAACTTCCAACACATCAACTTTAATAACTGACTGTTCACTCACTGTCTAATATATCCCACGCATTGACACGTGGCATTTTAATGAGATCAGTGTTCCCTTTACCTGTCAGTGGTAAAATCCTCATCAGAAACCACATATCAAGCATGTTATGAAAGAATTGTATTAGTTGCCTTTGTCATTAGTCTTCTATCTTTAAGCTACCCTTCATTCATTTCTGAAAAGTGCAGAGGCCTCTTTTTTTTTACAGGTCCAGTTATGATATGAACAGGCAGTCAAGACAGATTTTAAAAATATATGTTTATAATTGAACTTTCAGTTTTATTTAGCTTTTTTAGTTGGGATTTTGTATTGCATTGGGTCTGTGTTATTGTTTGTTTGTTTTGTTTTATTACCATTTTTAATTTGCGACTCTAGTTTTATTTTTTAAACTTCCCATTTCATTGTACAGCATGTTGAGAAAGTATAAAAATGACTCAAAATAAAGTTATTATAGTTCATATTGATTTAACTGTTTTCATTATAACTGATATTTTTAGTTTATAAATTATCGTTCTAAACACATCTAAAATGTTTTTTTTTAATCGCCAAATGATTGCAGTTTTAGTATCGAATTTCAGTCATTTTTGCAATATTCCTGAAGAAACTAGTGAAGGGAACATGGAGAACTTGAGAACTTTTGAAAGAAATTGGTAGAAAGACAGGGCCCCAGTCAGATATTCAGCCCAGCCTTAGTTGTGCCCTCTCCAGGGCTTTGGACTGGAACAAAGCACTGGCTGTAATTGGGTGGATGGGGTTGGATGCCCTTGTGTAGGATTGGAGCTTTAGGCCTGCTGGAGTGCTGCTAAGGGGGCAGAAGATCCAGGCTCAAAAACAGCAATCAGACCCTGTTATAATTAAATACCATTCAGCAGCATCCTGACTCACTAGTCCACAGCTTCCTTCACATCCTCTAAAGACCCCAGATCTGCAAACCTAACTGACAAACAAGTGTCAGATAGGTGGCTGAATATGCCACCTCTTTCTGAATCAAGACCCAGCTTTAACCTGTGGCAGAGGCACCTGACAGCCCATTATTCTGCAAATTCAGGATACTTAATGCCCACAATCCATCAGCTAGCATATGCAGGACTGAGCTCAATGACTGCTTTACAGTCTGAAGCAAAAATAAATTCTCATTGCAGGAAAGGAAGTACTTACATTTATCATTTTATTTATATATATATATATATATATATATATATATATATATATATATATATATATGTATAATTGAAATTTCATTTTAAATGACAACATCAGAAAATGCTTGGTATCTTCCTCTGTGATGTTCTATAATATCTGCAGCCATTTTCAGTTCTTCCATGTTGCAAGTCTTCAACCTTGTCTTTAGGGAGCACGATGCGTAATCGGTGGGGTCGAGTCAAGCAACACTGGTGAGTCATAAGCATTTTACTGTGTGGCCATTAAAAACTGCATCCTTGCCATAATAGCACCTTATTGAGGTGAAATGCCATTCAGTTTGATTTTTTTGTCATTTTTGTGATGCAGAAACAATAAACTTGTATCTTTTACAATTTGAGAATTAGCTTTTTGTATTTTTCTTTCTTAAATGTCTACAGTCCTCTGCATTGGATTGGAGAAATGGGATGCCTGTGATTAAATTTTTACAAGTCTCCTTAGTGATATAAATGTCACATCTGGACATCAATAAAATTAACACAGCACAAGCAGATTTCAAGTGGGCTGTACGTCTACAAACAATATGACACACATGGCCAATAATCACAGAAAATGAAATGATTTTATGAATATTTAACAATATTTAAAGCCTGTAGCTTAATGCCTCTCCTGAGAAGATGGAGCCCAAGCAAATTACTCATTTTTAAAGCATCCATCAACTTACTAATCAGATAGTATTTAACATGGATATTTAAAATGCAGCTAGAGTGCAACTGCGTGGTTAAAACGATAGTACGTGTGTTAGAGAGACTCGTTAAAACAGAATCCAATCATTTTGCCCTTGGCTGGATACAAAGCCCAAACACTGGTTGAGAACACTCTATCCACTGAGCCACAATGCCATATGTTTTATTCTTGCCAAGAAGCTTTTTGTCTCTAGTTGGATGTGAACAACTGTTTGAGAGAGCTTTCCTAAACCATGAATCACTCATTTCCTGTGAGAATAATAATAATAATAAAAAAAACATTTTTAAGAAACATTCCTTGGAATCAACTCAACAAATCAAAAAAGATATGTGAATACAAACACAGTGCCTCGGGTGCCACTGCATGTGTTGGAGTTGAAACAGTACCAAGTTCTCAAAAAGGAAGAAGAATAAGAAGAGGATGAAGAAGAAGAAGAGGAAGAGGAATAATAATAATAAGAAGAAGAAGAAAAACAACAGGATAATTGTCTGCACATTTTTCCCAGCATAATATCTGCATTAAAAATCACAGAAATCTTTAATTGAATAGGACAACAGTTATATGATCACTGCTGAATTTGATTAATTTGGTAAGCTAAGTTGATATTTACATTTTTCAGGAGACATTTATACATCACTTGTACAAAGTATGCCTATGTTATTCACTGCTGAAGTATGCTATATGCTTTTCCTGAAATGAACTTTGACTTTCTATATAATCCAATAATAACAATAGTAATAATAGTGCCGGTTACTATAGGCGCTCTATGACAGACGTCCCATGTATCATAACAAATGTTTTGGGATGACAGATACCCATTTTATTTGTGAAAAATACGTTGTATACCATTTTTCACCATTCAAAGCAAGAGAACTGAGCTTTGCCGTAATTTCCACAGAAACACTTGCAGACATTGTCAGCACATTCTGTATCAAAAGTGACGAGACATTATTGTAGAGCTTTAGCACACAAAGGAGAGAAATGTCAGCCTAAACCAAAATGCAATAAAGAACTCTGCAAGACAGCACCATGAGTTTTTCTCAAATGGAGGCTAGGCCCTGTCATTCACTAGTCACTCGCTATCGCTTAGAAGCAAA
Organism: Hepsetus odoe; assembly: GCA_017165825.1. Taxonomy (NCBI): domain Eukaryota; kingdom Metazoa; phylum Chordata; class Actinopteri; order Characiformes; family Hepsetidae; genus Hepsetus; species Hepsetus odoe. Next base: position 9,913,678 of record CM029388.1, on the reverse strand, counting down.
TACTCTGTCATTGAACTGCAAAGTGCCATTTTTTGGCAGGAGGCTGCAATCATGGCCAGGCTTTGGCACTCTGATTTTGCTGCGAGGTGGTATCAGTTCCATTCTTAGAGAGCAGGGCATTGTGCCGAGTGGCTGAAGCCAAGGAGCAGGTTAAGTGGGCCTAGCCAAGGTAGAAAATGAAGGGAAAGGAAAGGACCACAAAGCTGAGAATGGAGGACTACTGCCTGCAGTAAATAAAAGGAGATTAAAGAAGAGAAGCAGAATATAGAGTAAGGCTGATTGAACAGAGATGTGTGATGGGTTTGGAAAAGTGTTTGAAGGAGAAACCTTAGTGTACAAGGAAAAGCCATCAGGACAGTGTTAGTGGCTGCAGTAATAAAATGCTGGTACCAATCGAATGGAATATAATGGCACATAATTTAGTGACAGCAGTACAATAGAACAGGGTAGCATATGAGAGCAATGGCTTTTGGGACATAGGGTTAGAAAAGAAAAGTGACAAAAGAGTTGAAAATAGATCACAAATTGGCAGTTAAATGCATAAAACTATTCTAATGTCAAAGCATTTAGAATCATGGTATTTGTGGTAAATGCATGAACAGACTATAATATAGTAGAAAACTTAAAAAATTACAGAATAAATGTGTCCAAGATGAACACACATGATGAAAAAGATTATTTCATATGAATCCAAATGAATAATTTCATTTATTTGAATCTACATTGAATTTTTAAGACAATTAAACAATTACTAACAAGAGAAGCTCCTCTTCTGAAAAACATCCTCATATGTGAATACAAAAAAGAACACTTATAACCCCTCTGGGCTGCTTAGAAAATGTGTGGAGGGCTTATAATATAAAGAACTGCATACTATGAGGTCTATAAATATTTGATCATGTAGATAGTCATAGCTATTTCTGTTCTCTTCCAGAACACCGAACTGAAATGAAATAATCTCAGAAGATTTTCAAGTTCATACTTTCAGAATAAATTTGAGTGTTTTTACATCTAAATTACCAACCTAAATACAACCATTTCCATAAATAGTTCAACATTTTAGGGGCTGAAATGTAATTGAACAAAAATGCATTTTGGTTTCAGTTCCTTTGAAGCCACTGATGTATGAAGTCTGGAATTGATGGACATCACTAAACATTGGGTTTATCCCAGGTGATGAACTGCCAGGTCTTTATTGTCTTGTGGCAATTGACCTCAGTTTTGTCTTCTCGGTTGCGCTAAAGTCAGGAGATAGACACTGATTTTTTCCTCCACTTCTTTGTCTTTGGTTGCTTTTATAATATGCTCACGGTCATTGTCCATGAACACTATATACAGACTGTAAAAAAAAATAGGATGCCCTATGAAGGTCTGGGTGTTTTTGTAACATTCTTGAACATTCATAATCAAGGATTAATTTTAATATGTAACAAATCCAGTGCTACCAGTCAATCAAAAATGTTAATAACCTTGAAACCTAAATGTTTTACAAAGGAAATGTGAGTGTGAACATTCTCAGGGGATACAAATGTGTGCACAATTATTAGCTGACTATTAGTGTGCAGAATTATTCATTAAAACGTCTGACATTTAAAATAAAAATCAGTAACCAATATAGACACCTTTCTTTTAAATAACAGTCAGTAGTCTTGCATTTATGGATCAATATTTTTTGCAGCAGAAACGTGACTATTTTTGTCACTGTGAAACAGCACACAATGAGCCACAATGAAATTCAACCTTTTTTACCCTCAGGTGCAACCTACTGGCCTGGGAGTCGAACCCATGACCTTCCAACTCTGGGGTGAACTCCCTAACCATTAGGCCACTGCCGTCTCATTCTTTGCATTTAACCAGCAGGGGAAGCTATTTAAAGCAGTGAAGGGGACGATAGCTTGCTCAAGAGTACCTCAGGGCAACGTACTGGTCTAGGATTTGAACCCACAACTTTCCGATCTTTGGGCCAACTCCCTAACCGCTAGACCACTGCTGTCCCCAACAGGGTTTAGGTCAGGTGAGGAAGGGGGCCACGTCATTATTCTTCATCCTTAAGGCCTTTACTGGCCACGCAGTGCAGAACTTCCATGTATGTGATGGAGCATCGTCCTGCATAAAAACCATGATCTTCTTGAAAGATGCAGACTTTTTCCTGAACTACTGCTTGAAGAAAGTGTCTTCTAAAAACTGGCAGTAGGTTTAGGAGTTGTTTTTGAGTCTTCTTCAACCCAAAAAGGTCCAACTAACTCATCTTTAATAATACCAGCCCATACCAGTACCCCACCTCCACCTTGATGGTGTCTGAGTGGAAGTGGAGGTCTGTGCCCATTGCTGATCCAACCGTGGGCCCATCCAGCAAGAGTCACTCTCATCTCATCAGTCCCTAAAACCTCTTGAGATATTTCTTGGTCCAGTCTTGAATTTTCAACTTGTGTCTTGTTCAGTGGTGGTCGGGTTTCAGCCATCCTCACCTTGGCCATGTCTCTGAGAACTGAACACCTTGTCCTTCTGGACACTCCAGGTCGGTTGCAGTTCTGGAATATGACAGCACTGGAGAATCATGGCTTCCTGGTAGCTTCACATTTCATTCTTCTCAAATCTTTGGCAGTTAACTTGCGTCTATCTTTCTTAACACGTTTCTTGTGACCCTGTTGACTATTTGCAACAAACCGTTCTGGTTCTGTGATCACACCCTAATATTTTAGCAATTTCAAGAATGCTGCATCCCTCTGAAAGACTTTTTTGCATTTTCTGACTTTTCAGATTCTGCACACCTTGATATAGGGTGTTGATCTCCTTAGGCCACACCCTCCCTCATTACATAAATACACATCACCTGACAATCTTTAATCCAATTAGCATTCAAGTTTATACAGCTTGGAGTTGGTATATATGCTTAAAAACCGCACACTCTCCACTTGAACATAAGCAAAAGGCAACATTCCAAGGCCATTAAGTCAAGAGTTTATATGTGTAAACAAGGCTTAACTGGTAATAAAGACAGATTAACCTCAGAACAGTGTAAATATCAGCCCCTGTCACTCATTCTTGAGATGATGTAAGATCCCCGTGTCTCAATTTTATGTTACATTTTCTTTTTTTTAAAAGAACTGTACTCTGTACTCTGAAGCTCCAGCTCTGGAAATCTCTCTTCTCTCTTAGTAAATCTCTGAAAGGTATTCAAGATTTCTGACCCAGATTTTTAATTCTTGCCATTGCACAGCATCAGTTTGGTGACCCCAAAGTGATTCTGTGCATTTTTTGGTTTCTGTTTGCACTGAGTGAGCCACCAGCAAAAACAGAGTCTGGCCTCTGGATTTAGGACTCTTGAATCTTTTTGCTTCACTGCCATTGGGTGACAAAATATGCATTTCTGCGTTTATTGTGTTATCGTCATGTAACAACTTATAAAAGCCAGCTGTACTGGCAATTTGCAATTTCAAAACTGCTTGCCTGATTTGGATGTAAATATCCTTAAAGTTGCCTGAAAGCTTGCTTTGTTCTCAAATTGGTTATTTATTTATTATTAATCAAATGTATTGTGATAAAGAAGAAAACTAACTTTGTTGACATCAGAAAAGACATATAGCTTAATGTGGCACACATTACCTGTGATGTAGCTGGGATGCATGTAGGTAGAGCTCCTTCCAGGACAGGCAACACTGGATGCAGTCCCTGAGGGTTTGTTTGCTGGAGATTACATAACCCTGGAAGATCTTGTCCAGTGAGATTTCTTTACAGCACAGCCGGATGATTTCATTACTCATCTACAAGAAAAAAAAAATTTCCACAGCTCAAGTTCTACATTCTGCCGCAAATTTTCTTTAATGTCCTTTTCACTTTTCTCACCAACTGTTTTTTGACAGCTGAATGCCCTTTCAGACAGATAAGTCTTATAGTGGAAAGAGAGATAGAAACACCCCTGAAACAAAAACCAGAGGTAAGAGTGGAGCATCATTTTTTTATATCTCTCAAAGATAAGCCCTTAGATAAGATTAAAGTGCGGTTTATCTGATAGCTACAGTTTTGATGGACTAGTCTTGCACAGTTGTTAGTTATTTTCATTTAAATTCCTCCTTCTTCTTGCAAGTGAAATAATTTATATCTAATCTGAAGAGTATCTCTTATGTGTATCTCTTATACCCTTTTTTGATGCACGTCTGAATGAAATGTGTGAGGCAACTGTGGGAGGTTTGGGTAGAACGAAGGACTTTGTGCCCTTTATCAAGTGAGCAAAAGTATTGAAACATGACAGGCTGAAAGATGTTTAAAGAGGTTTAAAGGTGTGTCCTTTTAGATTGATTGTTTAAACTACGAATGCCATCTGTCAAGGAAAACAACATCTAATGACTAAAGGTGAGAGTGGTACCCCAAGCGACAGTCCATGACATGCAAATTATGGGTACACAGGGTAGGGATGGAGGTATCATAATCCACTGTTCAAAGAAGAATTTGAGAGCAGAAATGAAGTACAGAGATGCGACGTTAAGCTTCTGGAAAATACGTTTTATGAAATGGTTAATCTCTATCAAAGTGTATGAGAAAGAATTGATATGTTTATGATCCCAAACACATAATTGCAGCTATGAAGCTGCACTTGAATAACTTGTTTCTGAAAAAGGTTCAATGATCTTTAATGACGATGAAACTTATGACTGTAGCAGCAGAATGTATTCTGAAGTCTACATTAACATTCTGTCTGTTAATTTACAAAGTAATAAGGAAGAACTCTATAATGCATCAGGCAATGATCTTAAATACTGCCACCCCGGGGGAAAATGTAACAGGCCAAGTCAACCGGCAGGTTTTAACTCAATCAAACATGAATTTCATGAACGACCATGAAAAGACAAAAACTGAAGGTGTGGAGGAGCATAACCAAAGAAAAATCCAACAATTTGCTGAATTGCGTTGCTTGCTTGATGCAGCTATTGCAAGTAAAGGATATGCAATCAAGTATTAACTGTAATTTACTTTATATTACTTAAATGACATTTATGTTTCAAAATGACTAATACATTTAATACTTAATGACTTTAGTATTATATGTTTTAACATTAATAACATTTAACAATAACAGAAGTAAAATGTTGTCACTTAAAGTAACCATTTTGAATATATGTGTTTTTCATTTGTACCAGCAAAAATGTGCAGGTTGTTCACACACTTATAGTAAATCTTTAGCTTCAAAGGGGCTCAATAACAGGTTTCAGGAATTGCCCTATACAAAGAAAAACACTGAGAATGATAGCACTCAGGCAATAGCACAGACATTGAGTTTGCCCATATGTGTGCAGATATAGCCTTTACTTTAATTCTTTCTTTATTGCGGTGCAGATTACACCAAAGCGCAGGTGTTTGCTATGAATCAAACAGCCTTTTCTTTCATAAAAGCCTCAGGTTTAAATGTCTAATGTCATTCAGCTGTCCCTGACATTCAAAAATGCAGGTGGGTTTTAAAAATGGAAGGAGAAAGCGAAACTAAGAAAAGAGCAGGATGGAAGCATAATTATTAAAGATCATATAGAAAGTGAAGTATATGAAATGACAGATTCTCTTTAATTTCTCTGATCGGTGGGTTAATCCTGACAGAGAAAACACCAAGCACTGCTCAGAGCCGCCGCAGCTAAAAGAGAGAGGAAGAGTGAGTGTGTGCGCACTCATGTGCATGTGAGCAAGCACATGCTGCGGAAAGAAAATAATATGTTCCATGGCTTGATTTCAGAATCACAAAAAAATAATTGATATGTAAATGACTCGGAATTCTCATTTTGCCAAAAGGTTGAGGATTCTAAAGCATTAAACAGCTTAGATGTTAATAATATCCCCCTTTTCCTGCAAAACATATGAAGAAAGAGATGCTAAAAATGAAGAGAACATATGTCCCAGAACCTCACTCTTAAGAGTTTTCCAAGTCCTTGAAAAATCAGAGTCTTATCCTGAGCCTCTGTAGATCTTCAAACCCTGTGTCAAGAAGCATGTCTTCGCTTAACAAACCTTAAGAAACATCCCATTTTACTTCTAGGAGGGAGGTATGGGTCGGTACCTATACATAGAAAATAAAAAGAAGACAAGCAGAGCACTTTAAGAAAGTCGACAGATGGTGCTGAATATCAGCGATGAGACTGAGACAGAGGGAGGAGGTGACAGCTTGTATAGTCCTGCATGTTACGTACAAAATAACAATGAGGACATCAGCCCATGAATACTGACAATAATTATTACAAATGATTACAAAAGGCTTTATGTATTTGCACTGTATTTTTCTGTTCCCCTCTGCATTAAGCAGAACAGCACAACAGAGTCAAAAGTCTTTGCCCTCTACCAGCCGCTGATTGCAAAATTATATTAAACTCAACAGCTAAAAAAAAATACAAACCAAAAAGAAATAACAACATGATGAAGCCCTCGTGGGAGACACATGTATAAACACACACACACACACCCACACACACACACACACACATATACTCAATTGCCCTCTGATTAGAAATGATTAGCTATATTTCTAGGCCCATTTTGCTCTACATTATATCTCTGTCCTTCTCCCTCTTTTCCTTTTTTCTAGCATATACATCACAATATAATCCTGGGCGTAACACAGTTTCCCTGCATTACCTTGTGACTGCAAGGAGACATGCTCTCAGCCATAAGACATAAGTTAAAACCTCGCTGGAGCGACCCAGGCATAACCGAAGCTATTTCACTTCAATTAAATATGCACTGCTAACATGCAACTGCACTGAGCCAATAAAAATATAAGAACACAGTGGAGTCTGTTGATAGAAATGCCTTCGATTCTAATATAAAACCGCAGTTGCTATTTCTCTTGTTAATAAGTGTGGATTGTTGGTGCAGGAAACTAGTCCTACAAGGGTAATTTGCTTTTAAGCATAGGCCAGACTCGTGAACCAGGTGGGAAGACTCAGGTCACTGATCATCATAGGAGTCTGGCAGACAAGAATACTGCCATAATGCCACTGTTGAACAAGGCTGAGAAATATCACACCGTTAATTTATAAGAATAACAATAGGAACATAAATCATACACAGAAGGCTTACATCAGACACTTGAATTTTTCATTCTGTGTAAAAAAAAAACAACTTTACAGTAGGATTTCCTTAAAGTTAGAATAAGGCTGCTTCTAGCAGAAACACACTTAACCTCCTGACACCCAATCAGAATAATTTTAAACAAAACTGAGCACTAAGCAGCATGAGAATGAATACCACGCAATAGCAGCTTCAAATCAGGTAAGTGAAGCATTTGAGAAAAGGACAAGAGAAATGGGTTGGTTGAGCTGTGGGTGTGAACAATGAAAATACATTGTAGGAGTTTTAATGAGCTCAATTGGAAAATCTGCCAGGTTTTATTAGATGAACATTTTCTTTAATTCCAGGTAAGTGTAGGCAAGTCTCAGTCCCAGGCAATACATTATGCCTAGGTTAACAGTATCACCTTTGAGCACAGAACAAACCCACAGTAATACTTGCGGCAGGGATTCTTGAATCTTGAATTTCCGTGTAAAGATTGGACTGACAAATGAAGGTACTTCAGTGTAAACTAAATAGTATAAACAACATCTGTAAAAGCAACAGAAACCAGTGTTCAATAAGGTGAGATCAGATGCAGACTTCTGATTTGATTTCTATCAAAGTAAATGTGATACTTAATGGTTAGCAAAGGATGTGAATTTTTTTGATAGGCATTATTTATAGAGCAATTTTCCTGCATTTATTTGCAGCTTTACAGTTAGCTAATTTTTACAAAAGCTAGTTGATTATTGTTAACTGTTGTAAACAACTACACTTGGACAATTAAGGCATCTTGAAATACATAGACAAAGAAAAGAATATGCATATAAAATGGTCAGAGTGAGTAATAAGGAAGAAAATGATGAAGCTGCTTTTTTAAAGCGACTAACTGTAGCTGCCTGATGGATATTTAGTGGTAGTGTGTTCCAGAGTTTTGTCACATAAAAACTGAAGGCTGCTTCTACAGTCTTTTCAAGTTTCATTTTTGTAACCTCCAGCAAAGCAGTATCTACTCTCTAGCTATGTATACATACAGTAGCCAAGTAATCGCTTTTGTTTCAGCCATATCCAGCCCGCTGATGGACACAACGAACAAGGTACAGTGTAGTACACAACCAGAAAAGGCAGGCTAAAGACAGGGCTCTGGACTTATTGCCGAGCCTGGCAGGATGATAAAGCCCTTTGAACAGCGGCTGTCTGAGGGCTCAATGTGGGCTTTACGCAGGCCTTCCCTCCATTGCCCCTCAGGAAACAATTAGACCAAATGTTTTTGTAGCAGACCAACTTACCTTGATGTATTATCAAAGGAGAAAAAAATGAAAGAAAGAAAAGAAATGAAAGGAGGGTGAGAAAGAGTGAAATGCAACAGCAAGGAGAGTATGTGATTCCAGCAGAGGAAGGGTCAGAGCGTAATTATGAGAGGTTAAACGTTTTTCCCTTCACTCTTGAGGAGCTGGAGATGGAAATGAAAAGCGAGCAAGTCTGTGGGCGAATGGTGTTTGGAAGCCTGTAGTGTACAGAAGCAGGGCGCTCAACCCCTGATCTAAAGCACACGCACTACATGAGCTACACAGCCACGGCTGATGGCTTATCGGTACAGCAGAGCCCTAAAGCACAGCAGGCTTTGAAGTGTGGAGAACAGAGAGAGAGGGGTCAACCAGGCAGCCAGCCGCAGGTTGACCGCGCAGGTTTGTGTTGTTTCCCAGAGAGACACTGGAACTGAGCTCATTGGGAGCATAAAAGCTTAGAGGAGGGAGTGGGTTCGGGAAACCTTAACAAGATGAGCGTTTGCAATCCTTTCTGACAACAGATGGAACAGATGGTGGTTGGTCAAAAAGCACTACATGATCGTGTGTGAGTTGAGCAGACCTGAGGTGCATATAGAAAGTTCTGCAGCAGAGAGGCTGGCCAATAATGAACGCCTAGCTGTACCTTTCGGAAGAGCGCAGTGAGCCTATCTCGGGTGTTGTAGTGGGAAGAGTTGACCCAGATGACACGGATGAGGTTGAGGATGTGGGCGAGTTTGGGTGTCATCTCGCGAGGTTTGAGATGGGCCAGCTCCTCACATGGCTCCCTCAGCAGGGACAGGAAAGACAAATTAGACTGGGCGTGCAGTGAGCCATCCTGCAGGAGGAAACAGAAGTTCGGTTGTAGTTTGAGTCCGTTTGATTCCTTGTTACATTTCATTCAGTTAAGGGTGTTTCCGTTAATACTGATTCAAATACTGACAAAAGAACTGGCACCACCACCAACACCCAAAATTACTTCACATACTCTGTTGCATTTACTTAACTAAACCCAGTAGTTCAATTGTCAATTTATATTGAGTGGCAAAGCCAGTAGCACCATTCACAAGAGTATTTTCCAAACCCCTAGCTTAGCTTTGCTGTCACAGACCTGTGATCCAGCATACTGCCGACTCTCTTCCTAAAGCTCTAACATTAAGAGCAGCGATTAGGTGGAACGGAGGGTCAATCAGCTTTGAATGTCTCATTATTTCAGGCTGACAACATTGATTTTACCAGGCCTTCAGAGAGTACATAAAACGGAGGCGTTCAGTTGCTTGAGCAGTACTGCATTTAGAGGAGGGATTAGGGTCTGGCTAGGGGCTGCCCTTTAGCACTAAGCTAGGACACAACCAACCTTACACAAAGCCAAATCTTATTCACTTTAAAATAATCCGCAAGTACAGGTCTCAGGAGTTAGGCTGACATCTGGCCTAACATAAAGTATTCAGGCTGAGCTGCTGGACATGGTCTGCCTCCCGATTTAAATGAGCAACCTTGCCAACTCATCAGAGTAATGCTCGAATGTGATATGGCCTCATTTCCGAGGGGTGAGGAGAACTTGTTCAGGAGCTGCCTATAAATCATCAACAGCGAGAGAATGTTCTTGTTCCAACCATTACCCCTGTGCATAGACCTGTTCACTCTCCCTGCTTCCTCTCTCTCTTGCTCCCTAACACACACACACATATATTCACACAAGTTCACACACACTCTTCTGTACCTGGATCTGCTTGGCAAGTTTGCAGAAAGGAGGCACATAAGAGGACTTGGAGAGCTGCAGTATGGTCTGAATGTGGCAGACTCCAGGTTTCAGAAGCTGCAGACTGATGCCAGAGAGGTCAGCACAGCGGTTCTTCCAGAAGGTGATCTCTTCCAAAGGACCAGAGCTGTCCCCTGTCTCTACCGTGTCCTGGGCATTCAGCACCTCCTTTATCTGACGCGTCCAATGGATCATCACTACTGCAATACACAAAGTGCAAACCCCAAAAATGTCTAGATCTGAGTTTCTGGTCCTGCAGATGCTGCCCTGGACTTTGTAATGCTACTTCTGCTTAAGCACTTCAAGTTTCATTATGTAAGCAGTTGATTAGTAGGATTAGGTGTGTTTTGTGCACAGAAAACAATGGATGTCTTAAGATCCTAATTCTCATTGAATTCTGTGCATAGATATAAACATATAGTCTCCTTAGGATTAGACAGCCTGAGGCAATGTTCCATCCTCACGTTTTAACCTTTTCTTTTAATTAAAACTAGTACCTCAGCAGTCCCAAATTGTCCTTGAAACCCAGGTGTCTATTTTGTGGTGCAATCCAATAACACCCATTTATACCTTATACATTACACTACTAAAGCCATTAGATGAAGTTAGATTTTTAAAAAGACCCCTGCCCTCGCATGCCCCTAATAGCTCTTACTCTCCAGTCTCTGCACCAGCTCTTTGTCCCTGGCAGCCACCTCTGGGCACTGCTGCAGGGCCTCCATTGGGATGTACAGCACAGTGTGCCCTGCAAGTTTATACCTCGTATCTGTGAAGAGAAGCACAGAATATACCATACATTAATCTAATTTTGTGGAGTAAATGTCATGACAAAACACAAATAACATTTCTCTTAAAGTACAGGGCTGTCAAAAACGCAAAACAAAAAGAATAATAAAATTATTTTTTTTAACTGAGCGTTACAGCAGACTAATTGACAAGTCTATGGGCAATGTGTTTCAAGAGCCCACACACTGCACTGTGCAATAACACAGTACAATATAGCCTCATAATACAGCACATTATCACATCGCCATTCGTATTACAGCTCATCATTTATCGCATTACAAAGCAAATCGATTTGATATTACAACAGGTTTGGAGCCAAGGGAAATGTAATGATATGAAAAAATAAGAGAGAAGCAATAAGAGGTCATTTAGATTTTCTGTGCTGGTGTGGCAGGCATGCTGTCACAATAAGAGCTTATCATAGCCGGTCCCTTTTCAGTTCTTTTCAGCAGCATTACTTTTTCTTTCAATGCTTCCTTCCTTCTTCACCATTGGACATCTCTGCATTACATGCTGCGCCACTTGAACATTTAAAGAGTGAAATGTTGATAAAAATGTGAAAAAAGAGACATGAAATATCACTGTAGGCTTGAAAGGGTGGAAAATGAGGGGAAAAAAAGAAAGAAAGACAGAAGAAAAGGTTGATGCAAAAAGTGCAAGGCATAGTCTGAGATGAGAAGATTAAAGGGAACAAGGCTGGAATATCGGCACGGCTACCAGGCCTGCTGGCTCATTCTGCGAGGGTGGTTATGAACAAGAGAAATAAATAAGAGCAGAGCAGAGGAACACAATGACAGTGTTCGATTGGCCCTTACAGAAAGAACAAAGGCAAGCGAAGAGGAAACACAAGAGGGAGAAATAATGAGACAACACAGAGCACAGAGGCAAGTAAATGAGTCAGCTCACAGGAACCAATAGAAAGACTTGTTCACGTATGGGAGTGTGTGTGTGCATGTATGCATCTAATAGCGTGAAGGAGTGAGGGTTATGAGCAATAGTACGGCATGGTGCTTTTGTTAGAGTAGGAGTGGGTTTACACTGTTCATATTTACTCGGTATATGTTTCCCTAAATATCCTCCATTTCAGTGAACGAGAAAGATTTGCCTCGTGAATCGAGACCACTTACCTCACTGCTTGAGAATGAATGGAGCTATATTGTTATTTCTGGATCAGGCATGATGAGTGAAATCCATATACCTTTGCGTCTGTATTGACCATCCGCTTTAAAGCTAAATCATTTTTAGTACACTCTTCTTAACAACCTGAATACATCATCAGCGGTCACTGGAGTCCACTTTGTGACTTCATAGTTATTGCTTTAGTGAGTTAAAACTAAATCAAAGAAACTCGCTCCATGGTGTTTACCCTCCAGGGCTGATTTGGCTGCCTTTTTTTTTCACAACATTTCTGTAGCCTTGAAATGTATTTCTTGGACTGCAGGCATATTGACTTGAACATGATCTGCAGAAATGAGTATTAAAGGGAGAGAAATGAGATTAGGCAGAATTGTAAAAATGACCAAAATGGTTCTCTGATTAGGCAGGGAGCAGCGCAACTGTGCCTTTTGCCCAGGTAAGAATGGTGTCTGATTGGTGGGCTGTGATTTGTGTTTACTCGGGGTGAGTAAAAGGTGACGTGGGTGTACTGATTGGCATGATAAGTCTGATAATTGAACCATCACAGCGGAACAAAGTGCTGGGTGATTACCTCTGAATGACTGGCAGTGCAGGGAGCCTTAGGCCTGCATTCATAAAGTGTCTCCGAGTAGGAGTGCTGCCTCCAGATCGGTTCAGCTTTCTAAGCACACAATGATTAAGATCAGCACATGCAGATGGAATCTGACTCCAGATCAGCAGTCTTGAGGTGTTTATGAAATATGAATATGAGCCTAGCTCTGTCTACCTCTGCAGGAGAGATAAGAGCGGCCCTCTGGCTGCAACATGAAAGAGCAATTCTAAAAGTCCAGTAAAGTCAATGTGAAGTCAAAGAAAGATCAATGGGCTGCAGTCTGGCTGCCTACGCTGCAGAGGCAAAAAAACCGAACACAGCAGAGCCTGTTTTTTATATGGACAATTTTCTTTAGTGAATAAACTCCGATGTAGAAACGTGGTGCACATGGACTCTTGAGGGACATCTGAACTAAAAAATAACAATAAGTAAGAATGTTGGCAGACATTTATTTTTACTCTGTCTATAAAGACAAGGCCTTTAACAGACCTGAGCTACATAGCCAAATGGTCACTGGAAGGTATTATTTATTACTTTGTGGTCATTAAGAAAGTCCTAATTTTAGTGTTAGAATCAGAGAAAGGGTGGCAGAATGGGTAGCGCTGTAGCTCCACATTAAAACAAGGTCCTGGGTTCAGTTCCGAGGCACTTGGCCTGGGTTCTATTATGTAAAATCCGCCTGTTCTGCCAGTGTCTGTGTTTCCTCCAGGTGCTGCAGTTTCCTCCACGCTCTCATGACATGCATGTCAGGTGGAATGGAGATACTAATTTGCTCTCTTGTTGTGAGGGTGTCCAAGCCCGGTGATTTATTTTCTCAGTGTAACATGAGTTAATCAGCTAATTATCACGCCATGAGCAGGGTCAAGTATGCTAAATCAGGAAAGGCTAAAATGTTTAAAGCACATGGCCTACAAAAATTAGAATTGGGGGGGCTTATAATGGGTATGATGGCCCTGACCCAAAGGTCCAAACATGGGCCCAAAATATAATGGCTCCTTTTTAGGACGGTTCAATATATCGTCTGTTAATTGTTCTCACTGTACTGGTCTCTGCTATATTTATTTCATGGAAAGCTGCAATATGCAAATGAGTTTCTGTTCAATCGTGTTTTTTACAGAGTGACCAATCACAGCCCCAGGTATGTGTTACTGGGTGTTCTGATGAATCGAGGTATTCCTGCAATCCTACAAAAGTCGAATTATTCTTACCACTTTTGTGACTGAGGCATAAAACAAGTCAGAATATTAACATACAAGACAGCCTGCTTTGTTCTAAAAGGTGAATAACTATTAAGAAAAGTCAAATGCAAAAATGACCTGCATTATGTACATAAACCCAATGGTCATTAGTGAACATCAGAAAAACACTAAAATACCAAAAAATGCACGATCCCTTTTTATATGTTAAAATTCATTTTTTGTAGCCTGGGAGAACAGGTGCTGCCTAAAAAAGTAAGCTTATAACCCTGGAGTGATGCAAGTGTGGATGAGCCCCACTCCAGGGGTGCTGTGATTTGTACCTGTGAGGTTGGTGAGAAAGCGGTGCATGTGTGTTGAGTAGTTGTTCTTGATGCTCTCTGGCCAGGCCGTGCTGAGGGTGACCTGTGGCGCATGAATCCCGTTCATTAGTCTCAGCAGGCTTTCCATCCCCCCTCCCCGCACAGTGCCAAACTGCACACAGCTCTCAAAAGTCTCCTCCATAATCACAGACTCCTCCTCACGTATGAAGTAGGCCAGCTGCTCCACCACCTGTGAGAGGGAGACAGTGGGGAAAAGAGAGAGAAAAGGATGTAGAGGAGGGAGAAAAAGAAGAGGATAATATTTCAGAGTAGTAATGGATCACCAGCAGTCTTGAAACGCAAATGACTGATTGCTTTGTGAGCGTTTCAAAACTAGAATGCCAGCTGTAGTGCAACCGAACAGACACAATGAAGAAAAAAAAAACACTTTAATCACTGATTGTTTCTGATTCAGTCATTATATGAAATCATTAAAAAGAATTTAAAAAAATAATACCAAAACTTTCATTTACTACTTATGAATAATTTGCACTATCATCAGTCACTTGTGATATACGACTACTGCTGTGATCCAACACCAAATGTCACTGCTTCCCAGAATAGATCTGGCAGTACCTGACTTGGCATGGCATACTGCACATGCAGGCCAGCAAAAGGGTCGAGGTAGATAATGAGAATCCTGATTGTGTCATCTGCGATGAACTTGTCCAGGGCTTCGTTATTTTCTTCTGACCAGGAAGCCTCTGATACACCCGTCAAAGCCACACGCTTTTTAAACAGCTCCCTCTGCAGAGTGCCATATGAGAGAAACAATTACTTCTGGACACTATCATTTTTTTAAAGTGACATCTAGTGTATATTGGCCAAAGTATCACTGACAGTGTCATAACTATTAACTAACCTCTTTAAGTAGCAATATCCTTTAAAGTATGTTAGATCTATTTTTCAGGGCATGAAATGTCAACTTACATTTTGTAAATATCCTAATAACAAAGTGACATTTTGCTCCATTAATAGTCTATGCGACTTTATCTAAAACAGTCTTAAATTTGTTTTTCACAACCATAGTAATTACACTTCATCTGACAGTATTGACCTTTGTGTATGAGCATGCATTAGTTTAATGGATGGCAGAATGATCTTATCCAGTGGTCTCCACTCGCCAGCTGCCATTTCTACAGGGACTCCCAGTTGGGGCCACAGGGTCACTGCATGTAAATGCCATTGCTCTTTTACTGGCCAGAGGGCTAAAATTAATTCTATCAACTTCATTGATGCAAAGGACAGAGTTTCAGCAGGTTCACCGACCCAATCACTCCCCATCGCCCTGTGCTTTCCAGGTAATTCTTCCCTCCTGCTGCTATTTCCTGAAGGAATGGCATCAAGAGGGTTATCTTTCCTGTTTAAGTAGCAGAGAAAAAGGAATCTGCACTGCTTTATAGGCATGCATGAGCCTGTGATGCAGATTAGAACTCCACAATGTGTTTTCCCTTTCCGACTGAGAGCAGCTGGCGGGGGGGCGGGGGGAGCACCGATATTTCCATTGGCCAACCTGTGGGCATTTGTTGTATTTGTGTGATCAATGAGGCGTAGTAAATGAAGACAGTTCAGGCAGCGCCTTAAAAGCTACAGTGTGTCGGGAAGACTATAAATCAAATTTTCTCTCACATCACCAAAAAATAATAATGAAAAAATAAGCAACACAGATATAAAAACACTGATTGGAACTTGAAAACCCGGCTTGAGGACCGTCAGCAAGAGAAATTATGAATTGCAGATTAAAATCAGATAAGAATCACAATCAGCATGAGGTAATTCATCAGTGACTGAGGGCTTTAGCAAAAATAAGTAAATTACAAGGCCTTTGGAGTGCGAATCCACTTCCTCTGACACTGCTTCAATGGTCTGGTCAGTGTCCTCTTGACAATGTCCAAATAAACATGCATGCGCACACGCACACACACACACACACACACAAAGCAGAATGTTAATACAAAATGTTAATAAATGAGTCATACTGTGTCAGCGATTGATTATATGATTAGTTATGATAAACAAAACGAGTCTAATGCAACACTAATGCAAAGACATCAAAAAAGTAATCATTCTCTTACCTGCAGTGTGTTGTTCTGCACCTTGTACATGGGGCTCATTTGTGATTGGTGACATCAGTGTACTCTTGCCTTTAGAACGTCCCTTTAAAGAGCTTGAGTGCTTAGACTTTCCTGAGGATGATCGTCCAGAACGAGGGGTCTCTGGATCAGCCATGATGAGATAAAGCTGCTCCTACAAGCAGAACAGCTATGGAAGACGATGGAAAGCTAAGAGACAAGTGAACACTGGCTCATAGAGTTTTGCATGACATACAGTGCAAATATTAATAGCTAGTACATGTTAGGTAGTCTTGATAAGTTCCTGCCCCTTGTCATATTCACCGTATTTCATCATTTCCAAATTTAATTATTTAATGACTTTTGCCTGCTTCTAAAAAGATCTGAGCTTTGAATGCCCGACATGGGCTCAGCGTTGGTCTTACTGGTTCCAAATTCAAAATGACTGTATTTGTTACTGAAGCCTAATATTTTTACACATTTCTCTTTGTTTTAAGACCTGGGCTGACTACAACTTAATCCGTGTTTAAATATCAAAAATATCCTGCTATTACATTCATGTATCACCAGCCTGAGAACACACAGATAATTATTTAAAGTACTGTACCAAAAGCAGAAAAAGTATTTAGGCCAAAACAAAAAACAGGCCTGAAAAAGAATCAGCCTTTAAGAGCACTGAAAAAGCTAAAGAGTAAACTGCCATGAATCTTGGAATTCACTTATAGTTAAGAAAACTATTTGAAACCAGCCAGGAGTGCAGAGAAAAAATCTGGTTCATAAACAATTTCTTTGATGCAGCTCCCTCTGATTCAACTTTCAGTTGTCAGCACTAGTGGCATCACTTGGATTATTGAAGCTTTCATTCAGTTCGCCAGTTGTCACTTACTTGAAAACTGAATGTAATAAAGCAGAGAAGTTATTGTCGGAAAAGCTAAAGGCAGAGAGAGGGAGAGAGAGAGAGAGAATAATGAAAGAACATTTACTATAAGCTGTGGAATTTCAAACTCCCTTTAGATCAGAACTGGGAGGTGGAGAAGTTGACATTGATCAATAACATTAATATGGGCGTGTGAAGCTCAGTGCCTCGGGCTGCTGACAGAGTGAGTGCTGGAGTGACAAAACCAACACGGTTGACAGGGGGGATTATTGCACACAAAGTATTACCAGCATAAGACGTGGAGGCTTTGTAATGCACTGCTTGTGCAGAAAGTTTATATGGCCGTCCTGTTTATTACGTAAACCGTGATCAGTACGTTAAACAAAAAGCAGCAGATCTATTATGTGTAAGACTTCTGCTGATGTCCTTAACAAGATTATAGTCATGTTCTCATTAGCAGCAAAACTGGAGGTGTCAGAGTTAAAGAGGCTGAGATTTTCATTGGGTGTGACAAGGATGGACAGGATTAGCAATGAGTATATTAGAGGGACATCTCAGGTTGGACAATCTGAAGACAAAGAGAGAGGTGAGATTGCTTAGGTTTGGACATGTACGGAGGAGAGATGAGGATTATATTGGGAGGAGGATGTTGATGATGGAGCTTTCTGGCTAGAAGAAGAGAAAGAGCAAAGAGGAGGTTTATGGATGCTGTGACAGAGGACATGCAGGTGGCCGGTGTGAAGGAGGAAGATGCAGAAGATTGGAAGAAATGGGAACAGATGATTGGTTGTAGCGACACCTAAATGGGAGCAGCTGAAAGAAGAAGAAATGTAATGTTCTCCTTGGAAAGGGGGGGATCACACACTGTGCAGCAGGGGGCAGTTATGAAAGCACCTGGGGAGCAGTGATGGGGACAGTACCTTGTTCAATGACTGATGACACTAGCAAGGGGTTTGAACCCACAGTCTTCCGAGGCTGTGTTCAACTCCCTAACCCCTAGGCCACTGGAACCCAGAACCCACCTGATCCTTCACTACTGGTCACCTGCTTTTAACTGAGCTCCACTGCTAATGTAAAGCTAACCAAAACAAAGAGCATTAAAGATACGCGTGTGTGGTTTACACGTGACTTTGTTACAAACTACGTGTACAGTTTTAGTGTCAGGTTTTCAATAGAAAATCCCAAACAACTACTGCTTAGCAAGTGTGTGGTAAATGTAAGGCTAGCTAACACGAACCTACCTTTAAAGCTGAACCACTGGAGCTCCTGTTGCGCCTCCAATGTTTAAACAACCAGTAAAGTACTGCAATATGAATTATAATATTGAATAAAAGGTTAAAACGGTAACATCGAGCCACTTTAAGCTTGTGTATAGTTTTGAGCTAACGCTAATCTGCGTCTCTCCGGATCAAGCGCTGTGTGGACACGTTGCTATGGAAACAGCCACGCCCCCCAGGGATGAATGGAGTTTGTTGATACTGGACACCCAGACACACTCTTCTCTTCCCTTTCCTTCCCTCCTCGCTTCTCTCTTCTCTTCTCTTCTCTTCTCTCCACTCCTCTTCTCTCCACTCCTCTTCTCTCCTCTTCCCTTCTCTTCTCTTCTCTTCTCTCCACTCCTCTTCTCTTCTCTTCTCTCCTCTCTTCTTCCCTTCTGTTCTCTTCTCTCCACTCCTCTTCTCTTCTCTTCTCTCCTCTCCTCTTCCCTTCTCTTCTCTTCTCTCTACTCCTCTTCTCTTCTCTTCTCTTCTCTCCTCTTCTCTCCTTTCCTCTTCCCTTCTCCTCTCTTCTCTTCTCTCCGCTTCTCTCCTCTCCCCTTCTCCCCACTCCTCTTCTCTCCTCTTCTCTCCTCTCCCCTTCTCCCCACTCCTCTTCTCTCCTCTTCTCTCCTCTCCCCTTCTCCCCACTCCTCTTCTCTCCTCTTCTCTCCTCTCCCCTTCTCCCCACTCCTCTTCTCTCCTCTTCTCTCCTCTCCCCTTCTCCCCACTCCTCTTCTCTCCTCTTCTCTCCTCCTTCTCCCCCTCCTCTTCTCTCCTCTTCTCTTCTCTTCTCTTCTCTCCTCCTCTTCTCTTCTCTTCTCTTCTCTTCTCTTCTCTTCTCCTCCTCTCTTCTCTCCTCTCCTCTTCCCTTCTCTCTTCTCTCACTCCTCTTCTCTCTCTTCTCTCTCTTCTCTTCCCTTCTCCTCTCTTCTCTCCACTCCTCTTCTCTCCACTCCTCTTCTCTTCTCTTCTCTTCTCTTCTCTCCACTCCTCTTCTCTCCTCTCCTCTTCCCTTCTCCTCTCTTCTCTCCACTCCTCTTCTCTCCTCTTCTCTCCTTTCCTCTTCCCTTCTCCTCTCTTCTCTCCACTCCTCTTCTCTCCTCTTCTCTTTTCTCCTCTTCTCTCCTTTCCTCTTCCCTTCTCCTCTCTTCTCTCCACTCCTCTCCTCTCCTCTTCCCTTCTCCCCACTCCTCTTCTCTTCTCTTCCCTTCTCCTCTCTTCTCTCCTCTTCTCTTCTCTCCTCTTCTCTCCTTTCCTCTTCCCTTCTCCTCTCTTCTCTCCACTCCTCTTCTCTCCTCTCCTCTTCCCTTCTCTTCCCTTCTCCTCTCTTCTCTCCACTCCTCTTCTCTTCCCTTCTCTTCACTTCTCTTCTCTTCCCTTCTCTTCTCTCCACTCCTCTTCTCTCCTCTTCTCTTCACTTTCCTTCCCTCCTCGCTCCTCTCCTCTCTTCTCCTCTCCTCTTCGCTTCTCTTCTCTTCTCTTCTCTTCTGTTCTCTTCTATTTTATTCTCTCTCTTTTCTCTTCTCTTTTTCTCTCTTCTCTTCTTCTCTGCTCTTTTTTTCTCATCTCCTCTCTTCTCACTTTTTTCTGCTTTCTTCAATTTTCTCTTCTTCTCTCTTCTCTTCTCTTCTCTTCTCTTCTCTTCTCTTCTCTTCTCTTCTCCAAACACAAAGAAAGATGCAGCAAAACATTTCAGCAGTTTCAGTCGAGAATAATTCTTTAAAATGATTAACATTGTTGACTGGAGTTGACTGGAAATCTTTGTTGGAACTGAGTTCAGTTAAAGACTTTTTCATTCTATGTGCTACTTCATCCCCTTTAAAGTGAAAACAACACTCTGTAAAGGTGTGTTTAATGACTGGAGGTGGCCTGTGGAAATGGGGTTAATTTATTGATGAATCGTCGGCCTCTGCGATGCTAATCACGTCTTATCAGAGGGGACGGTTTTAGGTTTCATCAAGAATGCTGTTTTTGAGAAAGGCCTTGTTTTTGCCATGCATGGCTGACTGAAGATGCCCATCTGATGTGCCTTAGCAGTGAGGCGTGGAGCTGATCAGGGTTAGTGTTAGTGAGAAAATCAAGCCAGCAGGCATCTCTGTTTTTCTTTTTTTTTTATTTGTTTTTTTAAATATTTTTATATAATTATTTATGTTTGGGCCTTTTGCTTGGCTTTTCTTTTCTTTCCTCCTGGATGTTATCACATCCAGCAGCTGCATTGAACGCTGCTTAAAAACATCTCAGTACAAGACTGGATGAGTGGATAGACCTCAGGCATGAAAATGAATCCATGTAAGCCCCTAAAATTCTCCTGAATAATTTCTGACGTTGTGTTCAAAAGTTCAGGTTTCTGCCATATCTATTTTGAGCCTGAACATTCAGTCTGTCATTTGAACCACTTTTCCATCTTCAGCTTTTAAAAGGAGTGAAAATGGCCAGGCACCGGTAGGGCTGCAGCAGGCACTTGACCCCTGAGAATGTGCTCCTTCAGTGAAAGTATAGCAAGTGCAATAACACACAGGTTCTTGGATGCCATTTGCAGTGTCCCGTTCTTTCTCAGAAAGCCCAAGAGCCAAACTCTGAGAAAAAAAACCTCCCTCAGAGTTGAAGTTCATGGCTGGATCTATAATCTTCTATTTAAATATGAGAGATTAAACATTAAACCTGCTAAGCCCTGTATGTGCAGCGAGTGCACTCGGCTCTGATAATGTCTCTCAGTCAGTCTTCACCCCATAAGGGATCCTTCTCAATTAAAGCCCCCTTTCTCTCTCATTCTCTGCCAGAATATTTGGATAGAGAAAAGGACCCCTGGGGCTCCTTTCACATTTCTGCAAGTCAAATCTCATTTGCTTGGTCGAAAACATTCTTACAACACATTTCTTTGTATAGCTTACGTAATAGCACAACAGTGATATTGTGTGCTGTCTGAATTTCAATTTCTTATCATTAGAAAAATGACTTGCCCTGGGAGTTGTAAAGTTGAAATAAACTGAAGAAGGGGGAAATGAATTTGTAGACATGAATTTGAATATGGAAGTTAACATAACAGCTACTCTATGCAATACTGTTAAAAATTGTGCAAAGTACATTAGTGTTAAGAGCTATACTCGTTATGGGATCACAATATCATGTCAGCATCCAGTTAGATGAGGTGTGTTTACACTCCCCCACACAGAAAATGTGTGGAGATAAATGCAAAAAAGGATACTAGTATTCCAGTAGTATTCTACAAGATTCCAGTCGTGAATCTGTTTCATCTAGGAATTCTTTACATGCTTTCAAAATGTACTGTCCGTTCAGCAGGAAGATGAAAAACTGTCCATTTAGTATTACTCAGTTCAGCCATCACATTAAAATTACTGCCAGATGAAGGAAATAATATACATTAGCTAGTGCTTAGGAACTAAAACCCAAGATCGAAAGGTCATGGGTTTGAATCCCAGACCAGTAGGTTGCACAGAGGTACCCTTGAGCAAGGTACTGTCCCCATCGCTGCTCACTGGATGCTGGACATAGCTGGCCCTGCTGCATGCGTGTGTATGGTTGAAAAGCAGAGGATGTGCTTCACTGTGTGCTGTGACATGTTCCAAAATGACAGTCACTTTCATTTCACTTTAATTGCTCATTCCAATGGCACCTATGAAGGAGAGGGATGTATTGGCAGTTTTTGAAGTTTATATATTGGAAGAAGGAAAACTGGCACGTTTAAGGGTCTAAGTGATCTTAATAAGGAATCAATTTAATGGCTAGATGAGAATCTTCAAGACAGCAGGTCTTGTTTTACCAGCCAGCAGTGGTTAGTCCCTACCAAAGGTAGTTCATGGAAGAATCATCAATCCATGTGAGGCTAGCTCATCTGGTCCGATCCCACAGTAGATTTATTGTAACACAAATTGCTTTAAAAACGTTGGCTATGATAGTAAGGTCCTCAAGGTGTTGACTTGGCCTTCAGCTTCCTCAAATTTCATTTCAAGAATCTATGCCACTTGATGGACAAGCCAGATCAATTCATGGAGCCTCAACTTCATAACTCAAAGGACTTAAAGGATCAGTTGCTGACATCTTGGTTCCAGATACCCCAGAACACATTAAGAGGCCTAGAGGAGCCCAGGCTCTCTGCTTTGGCAGCACAAGGAGGACCTTCACATTTAAGGCAGGCACCTTTAAAGTCATGGGTGACCGATTTGTATCCTTAAGCCTATAGCAGATTTGCTCTGCCAATTCACATTGAAAAGTCGATATTGCTTATAGAACATGCTACAATAAAAGTCAATCATCTGAACAGATATAATAACAAGAATAGCCTGTTTAAATCTAAGGGATAAGGAAAGTTTGGAAAGAGAGCATGTGAAAATGAATTCTGGTTTTGGAACATAAAACCATTCAAAAAGTGGGCATCATGAGAAAGAAATAATCTGCACAAAAAAATCTAAAATATATTCATTTTAAATAAGCTGTTTTTCAGTCACCACACTGGTGGTGGTCAGGAGAGGCAGAGTTGCTTTGTTCCGCTGCTGGCATCAGAATTAGTGGGTTAGAACAGAAGAGAATAAATAACAGGATAACGACATGCAGTCAGGGCAGCAGTGGCGGATGTGGCCAGGTCTGATGGGTTTTGTGTGTGTGTGGCTGTGTGTGCAGTTTAAAGGCACTGTATGAGTGGGATAGGATGGAAAGGTGAGTCAGCAGGGGTTCTAATGCAGAAATGAGCAGGACTGATGCGCTCTCACTGAACAGCCCCAGGCTCTCAGGCTCCCTGTGTGTGCCCCCATATGTGTGCTTTGCCTCATCTCCCCTTACACACATAGAGCACACACATCTATACCCAGTAACCCTCCACTTATATGTGTGCCTCCATAAGCCTTGTAGTTGCTAACTAGATTAATACAAACCTGATTTTTTCCTGATTTAGCTGAGGGAAGTGGTGGAGTATCTGGGTCTTGTCTCCATGCTAAATATCTGTATGTCCCATAGACTCAAGATCCTTTATCATTCAAGAGTTGAATCTTGAATTTATTTAATGACTAATATAAGGATTAAGAATGTGTTATGATGAAGATTTGAGATAAACTGAGGGATGTGATGGACTATCTGGGACCTGTCTCCAGGCTTAACCCTTGGATGTCCTATAGACTCAAGATTCTTTATCATTCAAGAGTTAAATCTTGAACTGATTTACAGTTGATAATGAAGAATAGGAGTATGTTATGATGAAGATAGAGATAAGATAAGGGATGTGATGGACTATCTGGGTCTTGTCTCCAGGCTTAACCCAAGGGTTTCCCATATGTTCAAGATTTTTTATAATTTGTGAGTTGAACCTTGAATTGATTTAATGATGATGATGAGGAGTACGAGAGCATTATGATGAAGACTGATGATTGAAGATAAGATGAGGGATGTGATGGATTATCTGGGACTTCTCTCCAGGTTTCAGCGGGGATGTCCCTTAGATTGAAGAAATCGTTCAAGAAATGAATCTTGAGTTTATTGGATGATGATGATGAGGAGGAGGAGTAGGAGTAGGAGTAGGAGAGTGTTATGATGAAGATTCAAGATTATCTGAGGGATGTGGTGCGATATCAGGGGCCAGTCCCCAGGCTTAATCCTGGATGTTCCTTAGGTGTACAAATGTATAAAGCATTTACCTTTTCTTTATTTTTAAAAAATTTTTTTCTTCACACGTCCAGGGTCAGTAACTGAAGCATCCTACTGAAATCAGATAAAAAAATAGAAAAACTCCTAAAGGTTTTAATAAGATATGATGGCACAGGGACACTTTTTTTTTACGATTAATGGCATGGAGAAAGTCTTTTTTTCATGCATCATTTTTATTTCTCAATAATTCATTGGAAGAGAGGCAAAACTAACAGATTCTGCTTACACATGGCAAGGGCTATCAGACCTTCTGGAGAGGGAGTGAAGGGTAGGTAAGGACGAGCTTTAAGGGTGAATGTGTCCACTGCTTGCTAACAGCGCTTAATTAGGAAATTTTCTTGGATGCCTGCAGATTGAGCATTATAGCCTGCCATCCGTCTCCGGCCCAACAGCCTCTGTAAATGTTCAGGAGGGTCAGCTAAGGATACCGCACTTGTGGGGGAGTTTTATGTGACCACGTTCAGGAAACTTTAAATTATTGGTGTACTTTTTGAAGAGGGCAATGATAATCATGTCGCTACTGAAAGCATCTTATCTTGCTGGCTGTTTTAATCACACAAAAACTCAATCCAGCCATAAGTTACTGTGTGGACTGCAGTGTTTGTAGGTCATTCACTTACATACTTTTTGAGCACACAACTAGAATACATTGTATTATGTTTGTAAAAAGTAAAAAAATCATTAAAGAACACCCTTAACGCAGAGAGAAAAGAACCTCTGATATGTGACTCCAGATGGGCAAAGGTGTCACAAGTGTGTGGCCATCATTGATCTTGGGAGGCATTAAAAGATTAAAAGGTTTATCGTCTGTCTGTGCTGTTGACAGTGGTTCCGAGTCATTAGTGTCATTAGCATTAAGCCAGTGTCATCAATAACAGGCCGGCTGAGCGATCTCTCTCCCCAGGAGAACGCTCTCGGAGTGGGGACCAGCTTGCCAGCTCGACACCTGACGTCCTGCAGGTCCTCGTCTGGTTGGCCATGGACTCACAGACCAAGGAATGGAGTAAAACATATACTGCATATGAAAAATCTATTGTTACTTTTAATGGTGGGTGATATACAGTACTGTGCAAAAGTTTTAGGCAGGTATGGAAAAAATTTCAGAAATATAAATAATGATTGTTTATTTTGATCAATTTACAAAATGCAAAGTGAGCGAACAAAAGAAAAATCTAAATCAAATTAATATTTGGTGTTACTACCTTTTGCCTTCAAACCAGCATCAGTTCTTCTAGGTACACTTGCACAAAGTCAGGGATTCTGTAGGATTATAGTCGGTGTATAGTTGATGATCAACAATGTCACACGAAGGTTGAAACACAGTCATGTTAGGAGCAACCTACCAGCCGAGTTCCTTCAAAAACTGTGTGCAAGTGTACCTAGAAGAACTGATGCTGTTTTGAAGGCAAAGGGTGGTCACACCAAATATTGATTTGATTTAGATTTCTCTTTTGTTCATTCACTGCATTTTGTTGATTGATGAAAATAAATGATTAACACTTCCATTTCTGAAAGCATTCTGTATGTGTCATAAATGACCTCCGAGTAAGCAAGGGCTTGATTGTCATGATACATAATAAGACATGATTTTTTGTCTCGAACATTTGACAAGTTGAAGGAACAAATGGTGCCACAAAAATATGATTGCAATTTCACACAGTGCACTGCATAAACTCCAGTTAGAGGACTAATAATGCTTTCTGGAATGAAACATGCAGCTGGTCTGTGTTCTTTCATGACTGACAATATCGTGATATGCTCAGAAAATAATATTTTTAAGTGATTTATCACAATAACTCTATAATAAATATAGTCATAGTGTCCAGTCCTATACACAATTTTTTGACGATGCCGCTGTGTACCGTCAATGCTAAAAGGTGCATATAAAGGATTTAGAGCAGTCGAGACACTGAGGTTACGTCTGTGAACTATAACAATTTAAACATGCCAAAACAATAGTGACCACCAGAGTTTAGATAGTCTACTAGTTTACTAGTCTTACCAAGAATTGCCATGTTGTCACAGGAATTTCATGAAGGGCATCTTTACCTGTACAGGAACAGGATGTAGTTGAGCAGCACTGCATGCATTTCTGTGAAGATGGTTCTTCTTAAACATTACTTCACCTGGCTCTGGAACTGATACATGTATCTGTGTGATACTTTTTAATCCTCTACACACATTGCATTGACATTAGTCCAGAAGAAACGCTGATGATTCTGCATCCAACTTCATCCAGCTTGAGTGGAACCATTCTACCTAACTTGGAAAAGTGTTTATGTTGGCTTCTTGTCGTTAAGTTTTATGGCAGCACAGCATTTTTCCCCCAGCCATTGTGCTGATGCCAAAACATTTTTTTCATGTTATATGCATTTTCCAGGTTATGCACATCAGAACAGAAAAAAAATGAAATAATGCAGATTTAAAGAAAATTGACCAGTTACATGCTTAATTACAAGATGAGGCTAATAAATGGCTCAGCCACATAAGGTTTTCCTCAATGAAGGGAGATTTCAGTTTGAATCCTGACAGTACCGGCCGTCCAAACAGCATAATAGCTTTTTAATTGGATGCAATGATGCACAGTATGTCAAATGCTCAATAAAAATCACTGAACTCAGATTTTGGTAGCATTTTAAAATGTGCCTGTGTTGGTATGCTGTGATTGTATCAACTCAAACCCAAGCAGTAGAAAAATAAACAAGATAAAATAAATTCTGTAAAATATGTTTTTTGGAAACGTCTTTTGAATACTGTGATGTTTTTGCCATATAGGCCGGCCTTATGCATATGCCGTTAGCCTAGAATTCTAAACCGTAAACAGAGTATTTCAATAAATCACATTTTGTATGAGTCTTTTCCATGCCAGAGAGGGCTGAGGACAGTGTGTCTGAGTGTGAGTGGTAATGTATGGTAGTTGATGCACCCTTGGCCTGGGTTTAGAGGAGGATGCCTCTCTTGAGAATGGCAGTGTCACTCATTTATGTCAAGCATTAACAGATTGCGCTGCCTCGTCTGCTGTGTATCCTCTTTGCATGTTTGTGTGTTGATTTTTGAGTGTGTGTTATTCACTGTCCCGTGAGTCTCCGTCCCTGTGTTGGTGTCAGCGTTTGTGCCCATGGCTGTCAGTGCAGTGTTCATGTTTGATAGTGACTGAGAGAACCAGTAGTGTCAGGGTGCCAATATGAGTATAAGTCAAAGTGACACACTCTGACAGAGATTCCAGAACAATCCGCCGCCTATTGCACTAGAGCGAAAGTCTGTCTCTCTCAGCGGGGCCGTCAGTCAGTGTCTGCCCCGGTGTGCCCGTTTGTTACAATAATGGAAATGAGCTGCATGTTTGGGCCAGCTGAAACTGTTCTTGTAGGTTTGCCTGCCTCAAATACGCTTTACGCTTTACTTACTCTGTAAAAAAAATCGACTGTTAACTCAAGTCAGCCAAGGCAAGTTTCTCAATGAACTTACTTTTTCATTTTGCCCTGAAGCTATAAGTCTAACAGGAATAAAAATTTAAGCTTATTAAAGCTTGTTTAGTTAAGTTTTATGTTAAAAGTGGAGCAAAAGTACATTCTGAAAGTGCTACCGTTCTTTTTTCTACTTTTAAATAGAAGATTGCCTGGAAAGGTTCTTTGCGCAAGGCCATGGAGGAAATATTTTGGTTCTCTAAAGATACTTTAAAGGTTCTATTTTTACAAAAACTACATAAGTCAGTCTGTTTGACAATACTTGACAGTTCAGTGGAGTTTGATGCATGTGTGTGATTGAAGCATGCAGTTTGCTACAAAGCTTCCACAACTTGCTAATTGCACTAGCCTCACAGCTCCGGAGCAGAATACAACAGAAACAATATCTGAACCTAAATTTGGCTGATCTACTCCCTTTATTTGATTTTTGGTTGAAACATAGACCTATCAAATGCAATTTGTTAAAAAAACACAAACAAACATGGCACCATTGCTAAATCCCTGGCACAGAGCAAACCTGACAGTACTTGAAAAGTGAATTAAATAAAGTAAACTGAATCTGCAATGGTCAAAATGAAAAAAAAAAAAACTGACCAGACAAAACATTAGACTTAGGCTCAGCTGAGTGTCAGTGTCAAAGACATTGTAAAGACTGGTGTTTATAAGTATTGGGCTTTACGGCTTTACAGCTCATCATGCAGCGCAGCCCCCTCTGCCAGGTCTAGCGCACCCAATAATAACAGAGCCCCAGTGCTGTTATCCTTCACCAAGATAATGAAGGGATGATCTGCATAGAAGAGTTTGGGTTTCTCTATATGCTCGTCTTTGCTCATGCGGTCCTTACTGCCCGACTCAGAGGTAAACTCCAGGGAGGCCCAGTGAAAAAAGCCCCCTAGGTAAAGTTTTCCTTTTCCCTGGCCAGACAACCCAGAGAAATCTGCCACTTTCTTGTCCCACGCATCCGCCACACCCAGCGCAGCCAACTGTTTCTGTAGGAAGAGTGAGAAACACACAGGGAGAGAGGAAGCTATAAGTTCCCTTAATTCTCAACAAAAGTGATCACTCAGAACCCTTTATTCCAAATGACTCTGCTCTGAAAGACCACAGAGGGGTTACAAAATGGTCTGAATCAATTATGCAGACAAAATTAAATTTGAAAAAAGCAACTAAAATATCAGCCAGAGGAAAACGGTAAAGATTAAACATTTATGACCCTCATGACAGTAAATGGTGGAATATAAAACTACACAGTTCTCCAGACAGATGAAATGGGCAAATGAAAACACAAACAGGCGTCATCATAAATCAATAAGATTTCAAAAGTTTGTTCTCTCTGCTCTTTATTGTCTCCCATTTCTCTTAAAGCATGACAGATGCCCTTGCTGGCAGTGCGGTACAAACTGGGCGACAGCCGTTGAAGACGGTGGCCGAGGGAAAGTCGCTTATGAATAATTTAAAAATGATCCCTCTGACCTCGGCCCTCCTTTGTTTTCCTTTCTGATATGAATTTGGCAGAAAGACGCCGTCTGACAGGTATTTTATATTCCTGCAGATGAGATCCGGTAGAAACGACAGCCCCCACTGAGAGAGGGAGGGAGTCTGTTTATGTGTGTGCGTGAGAGAGAGAGAGAGAGAAAGACTGGTATAATGATGTGTGGGAAGATTGAGAGACTCCCACTGCTTTCCTAAAAGCTCAAATTGAATAGCAAATAGTTAAACTGTACATGATTAAGCATTTAAAAGTGATGACTTATCTAATTAAAGAGGAAAGAACTGCACACCGTCTTCTGTCATATGACAGAAACGAAATGAGAAAAACAAAATCATGATCAGTAGGAGTAGCAGTGCTAACATGCTGGGGAGGTGATTTAACTAGAGAAGGAGAGGCTGTTAGAGAAAGAGAGATTGATAATGAGAGTGGCAGAGGAGGAGGAGGAGGAGGAGAAGACAGTGCTTGTCACCTGTGCTAACATGGTACAGCCCACAGCTCTCCAACTCTCGAACTACTCTTTGTCTTGTTCTCTCCCTCGTTCATACACATAGACCTACTCTAATGCACTTCTATTGTCTTCATCTATTATTCTACCTTCCTTCCTGCACTTCATCACTGTCTCTCTCTGCTGCTCTGCCACCTCTGTGGCATCCTCATCCCTCATCTGCCCTTCTATACTTGTTTCATCCCACCCCTCACACTTTCTCTTGCTCTGTCCATTTCTCACACTGGCTTTTTCTTACTTTAACCCGCTTGCCAGTTCTCTCGCAGATGCTTGCATTTGTACTCTGGTGAGTGAGGCTCTTTTTCAGCCTGTCAACGTGACCTCATCCTTTCTTCATTGCCCTTCATCACAAAGGCTCTGTCCTTCTGTCAGAAAAAAAAAACTACACAGGAACACGAGTGCAGAAGTGTAAAATTCCTCTACATTAATTACCACAGGCTGGTTTCTTTCTAGCTTCTGAGGGACATTTAGTTTGTCATTTTTAGGCAAAAAGCACCATTTTTTCCACTCCTGTTCTCCACTCCCGGCCCACACAGGCCTGACCCAGAGCAGCTTGTTGCCACGCCGCTGACATGGCAGCGTGTGCTGCTCCGACAATGCTGTCACCAGCAATTAGAGTCACACACAACATTAGCAGACATCTCCCAGCTTGCATTATGCCATCGCTCTATAAATAGAACCCTCTCCTTCTCTAAATGTCTCTATGCAGGATGGAAAAGCTTGCTGGGTTGGAATGGGATGGAGGGGTATGGAGGTCACTTAATTTTTTAGAGCAATCAGTGCTGAAATATTAAGTGTTCACCATCACCAAGTGACAACACCAAGTGTCATGGTGAGGCCTGTCGGCAGCAGTGTATCTGAGCCACACTTCCTACCCACTTCCTCAAGACCCACTTCTCCATGGCCATATGTGAGAAACATACACAATCACTGCAGGCTACTGGCAAGGAAGTGCCTGCTCTGACTCTGACTAAGCTACACAGCTGTTCAAGCTATCAGCCATTTGATTCTGATGCTAATTCCACCCAAACCCGTCTCAGCGTAAAACAGCAAATCTTATGGGGCATCCTCTTCTTATTATTATTCTTTTTCTTTTGGCTGCTCCTGTTTAGGTGTCTCCACAGCAGATCATCCATTTCCATTTCCTCCTGTCCTCTGCATCGTCCTCCTTCAAACCGACCACCTGCATAATCCTCGTCTCTCCTCTGGACATGTCCAAACAAACGCAACCTTGCTTCTCTAATCTTATTGGCCATTCTGAAGGAGGATTTTAAAACAAAGGTGAAGTGCAGAGGAGTTTCTTTTTTTAAATTAACGACACATTTGGAAAGAGCAAGGATTTGCTACACAAACCAGCAAAGAATGAGGGAAGAGCTGACACATGAGCGTGGTGCTACAGGGCCATGGTCTCTGGAAATAAATGCAGAAAGTGTGTGATGCGTCACACCATAATGCGTCACCCCAGACTCCCTGCTTATGCACCAAACCTGACTGACAGATGGAGGGACAGAGAGAGAGTAGGGAAAAAAGGGGGGTGGAGGAGAGACAGAGAGCCTGAGTAAACATGGTTCAGCTCTAATGCTGCTCATTGGATGGAAATGGAGCATGTCACTCTTACTCTTTCTCTTGCTCCTCACACACCCACCCTGAGCACAAATCTATACAAAACGAAACTTTCCTTCTCTTTCGAGTAAACTTTGCTGTTTTATCCCTCTTTCTCTGTCCACAAATGAATGCAGTACATAACATGGTTGCAGTGGGTGTCTACCACTACTAGCATCATTTCAAAACCACAATAAAAACCCCCTGCACGAAGAGGTACCCATCTTCACTGGTGCGTTTCTATACATCACTGGTGTAGGAAACCGCCGTGCAGGAGAGCGGAATAGCAGAGATTGGTATGTTTTCCTGCCCCAAACCACATGTTTTATTCATCATCATAGCATCTAAGCAGCAGTCACCTCGAAAAAACTCCCTTTTATAAAAAATACCTCCAAGATTATTCAGAGTTCTTTGTCATTCATGTCTTATTCACACTGACCCTAGCTTTCTCTGTCTCATCATCGCTCTTCTTTTCTCTATCCTGGTCCCACTGTCAGTACCTTCATTTATTTATTCCTTTTACATCTTGTTTCACCAGACCAACCTGACAATTTATAGACGTCATGAAAAATCGGAGAACTTTGGTGAGGGGACCTGGCTGCAGGAATAGAGGAATTAGGATTGTAGGGATGTTCATGTCAGTCTTCTGCTAATACCTCCTCTGCAGCTTAATGTAGTCACTTCTACAAGTTGTCACTTTAAGTATTGTTGTTTAACGCCTGTAATCCACACCTTAACCTGTTCATGCTCTGCTGACATTTATCCTGAACCTTATCGTGCAAATTTTACAGGCTCTACAGAATGTTTGGAAAAATCATATTCAAATGAATGCTCATAGATTCAGCTAAATAATTTTGATAGAAGAAATTGTGCATTAGAAGTAAGTTTTACTTTTAAAAGCTGATTAGTTTATCTGTGTTAAAAGGTCTTACCATCAGGACAGACCATTTGCAACGATGTTTCCAAAAAAAAAAATGAAATACTTGATTGTGTACATCGATTTATCATTAAGTTGTTTATAGAGATTGGTAAAGCCTGTATAACTTTATAACGGTTGCTATGAAAGATTTATGGGCGGAGCTCAAATAGGTCAATAAATAATTTTCTAGCCCTGGGCTGGAACACCGACAGGGGGTCCATAAACCTGCTGTTCGTTAGTGATTATGAGTAGACTTTATAAAAATGTGCAAGCAGTTTCTTACATGCAGATTTATCTGCACTCGTCTGAATTTATCTGCAGTATAACCACTAACAATCATCCACAAGTCAAGCTGAAGCTTGAGTTACAGGCAGTGAAGTTCTAATAGCAGTGAAGAGCCTGGACAGAAACGACAGTAAATAAGTCACCAGTGCTAAAGGAAGAGAGTACGCTGCCCTGCAGTACCTGAACATTTGCTGATTTTTTCTGCTAATAACACTGGCGTATAATACACATGCAACTTCAATGTGTGGTGTATATTTGGGGATTTTTCTGTGTACTTTACTATCTTAATGTATTTTCTGAGGCTTAAAGCTTTATTCCAGTATATTTCAGAAGCAAAATATCATACGTTTGCACAAATGTGTTATTACACATTATTCTAAAGAAAATAATAATTTAAATTAAGCCGCATCAATCACTCTTCAACTTCTTGGTCTTGCTCATCACAAAAAAAAACAACATAAATAGAACATTTACTTTTAATACTTGATTACTTTCAAAGGCAAGTTCTTGTGTACCTTAACTCAAGCAGAAATATAAAGTTTTTTTTTTTTTACTATCCTATAATATCCATCCGGATCCCATTTTCTTCTGTTTGCTGAGTGAATACAGGGCCTAACAAAGACAACGCACATCCTTCACGTTCTTTTGCCTTCCAGTCACATTAGACCGCTATTTCATGAAGTCTGGTCCGCCTGCTAAATGACAAAAAACACCAGAAACCCCTAAATTAGAAGAAATTACAAGGGACAACTCCGTTGCAGAGCTGGACCCTCCATCAAAACTGTAACCTCCTCTATTTAGGTTTAGTTTTGGTATAAATGAAGGATTTTTCTAAGTTTTTTTCCCCCCTGAGCTTAAAACTGTGCTTAAAAAAAAAAGAAATAAAGGGTTTACAGCGAACGGTTCATAAAGGTCTAGCCTGAACTTGGTCTTGCACAAACTCTTACGATGTTAGTTTTCTCTGTTGTTCCAAGTTTTGAAAGTGAAAGTGACTGTTCTTGTCATTGTGAGGACACAGCACATCACAATGAAATTGGACCTCTGCATTTAACCCATGCACACAAACACACACCGTGCAGCAGGGGGCAGCTATGAAAGTGCCTGGGGAGCAGTGACGGGGACGGTACCTTGCTCAAGGGTATCTCAGGGCAACTCCCTAACCACTAGGCCACCGCTGCCCCACATGTTCTCAGTGTTATTCAATGTTTTTACATTTAGTTTACTTTTACACTCTGTATTCTATGGTATAATTAACTATTTTTGCACTTAAAAATCTTTAAAAATATATAAATATGTACATACAGTTCATACGTTCTGGAACGGATTCATCGTATTTACATGCAATCTTATGGGGAAATTATGTTCGGGTTGCGTCCAAATTGCGTTTTGGAACAAATTATGGTCGTGACCAGAGGTTCCGCTGAATCTAGAATTTTAATTTTATTTTTATTTTAAATACACACTGATTCATTTTGACTGCGATTGATTCATTCTTCACTAAATGTTCACAGCAGCTGGCATTTCAAACAGTATTAAAGGGGGAAAAAAAAATCAATAAATAATGCTATAATGTGTGTGTGTCTGTGTCTAGCTGCTAGACATCGGGCAGTGTGTGACCCTGCAACCCCTCTGCTTGTTAGGGAACCCAGCCTCGGTCTCTTCTTAGCTGTTAGCAGTTGGCCATAACTGCTCCTTAGGTCTGTTCCAACATTTTTTGTTGTCAGATGGGGCTATTTTTACACTTTTCTCCCATCTCTCACTACCACTCTCTGTCTCTCACAGCCCACTTGTTCCATCTTTTGACCCTGGTGCCCAGCTCCACCTCCCTCCCACCCACTCTCCATGCCTGCCTCGCGTCGTTCCTATCTGGGTCATGCAGCCTCCAGGCCGTGCCTGGGAAGCAGCACGCTGCTGCATTAGCACGCATGTGGATGCCAGCAGGGCAGCTCAGGAGCGGCGACAGGAATCAGGATAATGGCAGCTCCTCCACTGAGCCGACAGATCCGCAAGAACAGGACGATTCAGCGAGCCTGACGGAGGGAGAGGGAGAGAGCTGAGCTGGAGACAAGCAAGCATCAGCAGCCCTAGAGGACGGCCGGAGCTACACGGCAAGCTGAAAGACGGGGGTGTAAACACTATTAACACACAGAAATGGAGGGTGTGTTTGCACAGCTCAACCCAATCATGGAGAAGGAGAGCATCAGAGGGCCGGAGAGAGACAGAATCAAATGGAACGAGAAGGTGGTGGGGCTACACTCGCTGTCAAATGAGCCACTGGCTGGCAGTAATCGCTAATGTACTAAAATATACAAAATATAGAAAATTATACCTGTTTTTAATCATGTGTTCCTCCTACATTTATGTCCAAAGAGGTGTTACAATATGCATATAAATTATACTTTTGTGGTGCACAACAATATGTGTTATGAATGTGTACATTCGTCATTGTGAAATATGGCACAGCACACAGTGAACCTCAACAAACATACAGACGTGCAGCAGTGGGCAGCCATATCCATACCCATACAGGTAACCTGCTGGTCTGGGATTCAAACCTACAACCTTCTGAGCCTGGGGCCAATTTGTATTCATTTCGATCTCAGATATCTGTAGATGTCCTGATATTTGCATTGACAGCTTCAGATCAGGTGTGTTCTGATATCTGCCTTTGTAATTCACTGGTATAATTAAAAATGCCTTGTTGCAAACAACTGATTTTTTTAACAGAGTAGATAAGGTTATGCTGGAATGCAGTGGTTTCCTTCTTTCAAACATAACGCTTCTCATTTAAACCAGAAAGATCTATTTTGGTCACATTCATCCACTAAGTATTTTTCCAGTTTGTCCATGTGACCTTTCGATTACTGTAATTGAACAGCAATGTTCTTTTGGAGAGCAGTGGCTTTCCCTTGCAACACTGCCATGCACACTAATGTTTAGTGCTCTCCGACTTGGACAGACCCCTGACTGTCACCCCATTGTTTTTGAGAATAACCCGACTATAATTTTGCCTTAAAAAATGGCTAATAGAATGATTTCACTTCTCACAAATATGTAACACTACATAACATATAAAAAGGCCAAGTTTTTGTTTATTTGATTAGGTTCTCTTTATCTACTTGAAAGTAAATCTGATGTTTTAGGTCATATTTACACAGAAATATAGAAATATAGAGGTTCACAAGGTTCCAAGCACCACTGTGTTTTTAAACTTTATGGACAAAAGTACTAGGACACCTCTCAATCTTTGAATTCAGCTGTTTAACCCATACCCATTGCCATAGGTGTATTAAACCAAGCACTTAGACATCTAGTCAGGTTTGCAAACACTTGTGAAAGAATGAGCAATTCTGAAGAACTCAACTTTAACTTTACTCAACTGGAAGTGGTTTAACTGCAAAGAGAAAGCACTTAGGAGCAGAAACTCCAGGTAAAGTATCAGAACAGGGTCGCAGAGATTCATACAGTGTCAAAAAGTCTTCAATGCTTTTACGCTCTTGCATGAATGCAAAATCCCAAACGTACTCTGGCATTAACGTCAGCACAAAAACTTTTCAGGGAATGGGTTTCCATGGCTGAGCAGGTGTATGCATGCCTCACATCACCAAGCGCAAGGCCAAGTCCAAAATGTTTATCTAGATCTTATGGGGTGTTTCTGGAATGCAGTAGCTAGTACTTTCCAAAAGTGCTCCAAGGAAGGAAAACCATTGAGCTAACGACATAGTCACTGGTGCCAAAGTCTCACTGATGGATGTGTTGGAGCAAAGACTAGCCCATCTGGTGTAATCCCACAGAAAAGCTTTTATAGCACAAATTGCTAAGAAAGTTAATAATGGCTATAACAGAAAGGTGTCAGAACAAACAGTGCATTGCAGCCTGCTGTGCATGGGGCTTTATAGCTACAGACTGGTCAGAGTGCCCAAGCTGTGCCCATTACCTTTCTGAAATCATGTGGACAGCAGGGTGCATGTGCATCGCTTAATTGAGGAAGAGGTGGCACCAGGATGCAGTATGGGAAGAAGGCAGAGGCCTTGTGGTACTTTGTATGCAGTTACCTTGTAGGCAATTTACTGCTTTGCATCCTTGGTTCCTGACATTAATATGGATGTTAATTTGACACATACCACCTACAGAGCAAGTGCACTCCTTCATGGCAACAATATTCCCTCAGAGGCAGTGGCCTCTTTCGGCAGGAATATGTGCTGGAATAATTGCTCAGGACTGGTTTGAGGCATATGTTAAAGAGTTCAAGATGTTCCCTTGGCCTCCACATTCCCCAGATCTCAATATGATTGGGTATCTGTGGGATAGCCTGGACAAACATAACTTACAGGACTTAAAGAATCCACGGCTAACTTCTTAGTGCTAGATACCACAGCACACCTTCAGAGACCTTTTGGAGTCCATGTCTCTACACCATCTGGGAGGTAGTTTTAGTGTTAGGAATGGTCAATGTATAAAGACAGAGTGAGGGTTAAAGGTCTGGGACTACTAAAAAAGATGTTTCTGTTTTGCATTCTTCTCAAATTGAATATGGAATTTGAAACATCATATTAATCACATTTCATTACAAGCACTAATTGGCATAACAATTTAAAAAGTTAGAATCTCAGATAAATGTGCAAGAAGTGCAACATGTGATGGGAACAACAGAAAAGCAGAGTGTCGTTGCATCTAACCTTTCCAAAATACATTTCCATGATATGATATGATTTCTATGATATGATTCTATCATAAATATGGCTCAGGTTTATGCATATTTCAATCCAAACTGCATTGTAACTTTGGGGAAATATGCCATCATAATTACTTCAATTTGTCAGCAGTCAAATAGTTCTTCCCAGCAAAGAGGGACATTCTCAACAGCAAATCATGTAAAAACTGAAAAGGTCTAAGAGGAAAGTGCATGGCACTCCAACAAGATCAGGCAGACCTAAAGTGAACTCACTAGAGGAAGACCAGTTTACAGAGCTTTGATCACCAACAGAAGAGCAACTCTTACAGAAGGTTCTGAATAACATGGTCAGAAATACACTAGGCAGCATTTTTAGAAAAACTCGAGAAAGAGAAAGCCAAGCATTCAGTAACATCACAAAGTGCTTTTTGAAATATTGTGCAATCATGCTGGGAGTCCATGCCAGTTTGAGTGCATCCCATGATTACAGCAAAAGAGAACATATGGCATCACAACAAAGTAAATATATAAATTCAGTGTATGCTCTTTATACATCGGGGGGAAAGAAGTATTCAACACATTTTTTTCATGAAACTATTATTATTTTCAGTGCAACTACTGACATGAAATTTAGATCAGCGATTCGTATTAAACATCTAAAATCTTAACAATTTAAGCCATCATACAGAATGACATGCATTTTGCTTCTTCTGCTCACATTATACTCTCGCAGTAATACAGAGGCTTTTCCAAATGTTGTCTAGCAAACTTCAAACGAACTTCCACATATTCTTCAGTAATGGAGTCATCTGGGGTGAGTGCGCCTGACCGTGACGGTAGAGTGCACTGGCTATTTTCTTTTCTTTTTTTTTTTTGTCTTTTCGGAGCTCTTTTTTGAGTTGTCTTCAGCTACTCTTTTGAATAACTATCTTACAGCCTGGTAGGAAATCTTGAGCTTTTTGCCTTTTTCCATCATGGGTTGTTTTTTCATGACAGCTTATTATATCAAATCAATAACTGGATGAATTGCATTCAGAAGTGAATAACCCTTTTTTGGAAATACTGGAAATACTAACTTACCAACATGCATTACACCAGCTGATTGAAATAAACCCTGTTAGAATGAGTAATCGGTGGAATCAGTTGATTTATAGCTTGTTATGTTTCTGTTACTTTTTCTGCAGTAATAATAGCAATATGCTCAAATGTTCAAAACCTATAGCCGCCAATGTAAAATACAGCTACATAATCTTGACTGAAAATGAATTATGTTGTTATGCATATCATGAAAGGTATGTATTAGTGGGTCTCTACAGCTTTTACATGGACAGTACTTTTTAAGCAGCAACAGTCGAGTTCTGACAATATTTGACCGTTTTCTTCAACCACACTGTTCTTGTACTGCAGGTCTTGCTTGGCTTCTTGCGATGAACATAAATCATTAGGCCATGACTTGACTTGAATATAAATATAGGTCAGGGACCACTCCAGCCCCTTTTACCTTGGATAGTCTTAGTTAAGGTCACTCAAGTGATTGATGATAAATAAAATACATTTTCACCAAAGACAGTTTAGCTCTTCCTCTAAAACCAATTGCTTTTATCCCACACTGCTGATGAGATAACTGCCAAGACATTGTTGACAGTGGGAGTATTTTTTGGATATGTGTTTACATGTGGACCGTTTAAATCATAGTTTGTTTCCAAAGCACTACCATCATTTACGTAATGTCTGAGTTCCCTAAAGTAGTTAGTGGCTGCATAAAAATGATTTAAGGCACCCTTTTCCAAGTAATGGATTTGTTTTATGACACTATACCACAGAGCCATATAACATGCTGAGCCAAAAAAATAGGGTCCTTGACCTGACTATCTGTAATTAGTTTACTTCTTGCTTGATTGCAAAGTCTAGCAGTATGACATGCTCTTTACAGGCAGGGGAAGCAGTGTATTCCTTTCATTCCCCTGATATACAGTAAATCGCCTAAAGGAGGACTGAATTCTAATCCAGCTAAACGTTTTCCCCTCTCCATTCCAGGCAATGCCTTACTCAGAAAAATAAATTAATTTCATTGGCTTCAAACTCCAGGCTAAGAGGTAAAAATGTAAGGGGACTAAATACTTTCAATAGGCACTGGAAGAAAGGAGAAAAAGCCAAAAGAGAGTAAGCAAAAGAGACGGCACTCAGCAGATCACTTCACTGTCACTAAAAGGGTGGGGGGTTAACAGAGCCTCTGGCCTGCAGTAATATTCCCTCAAAATACTAAACAGAAATAGAGAAAGAGAGAGAGCGTAAAAGAGAAAGGCCGAGACAGCAGGGCAGGAAAGATATGGAGAGGGAAGCAGAAACAGCAGGGAATCTTGTCAAAGGGAGTAATACAGCTCTATTCATGTCATGTAGTCAAGGGGGATGCTTGGCCTCTCTTCTAGTGCTGGGGCATCACTTATGAAAACATCACAAGAGTGCATGTGTGTGTGTGTGTGTGTGTATGCATGTGTGCGTGCATGTGTGTGTGTGTTTGGAAAGTCAAAAAAAGTCATGTCTGACTGTTGGTTTTTTTTGAAGGGCCTTGGTTCCCTCTGGATGGCCTCCTCCTGCTCATGTTAATGTCAGAGTCTTGTTCTTCAGGCCAGGTCTGAGCACTTGAACATGGCAGCCAGAGCCAGTGGACATCTGATGCGTCTTGTATTTCTCACCCTGAATTACGATGCCTAACGACACGCTGTCTTACACCAGGGGATCTATTCAGCTCAGCTACCACTGAGAGAATAGCGGCACTCACTTTAATCTGAACCTGTTGTGTTGAGCTGACCTGTGTCCTTGTCACTCTGTCCCAACCCCATCTTGTTCTCTCGCGCCATCTTTTAAGCTTTTTTTCTAAAAATGTGATAGACCCATTTTGCTGTCTTCCTACAGATGATTTAAAATAATTGTATCCACCAAGAGGGCTGTGATTCAAGGGCAAAAACTTGAATCTCCAGACACAAGAGAGCATGGATTTAGCCTGCCATCTTTTTTCCCCCATTTTTGGTCCTACTGGTCTACATAAGCCCACCAAAGTGCTTTCACCTTCTTACAGTCCAAACATAGCCTCGGTACTTGTACTCTGTACTATACTACATGAGTATGGAAGACCCCTAAGCATACATCATCACTCCTGCTGCTCCCACACAGCTTGAGGAAATAGAGAATGGGGCAGTGGTGGTGCTTGTGCTGGGGTACAGTCTACTGGAGCAGATCCAGAAGCTGCACTCTCTCAAGATGGAATAGGAGGAGATCCAGCAGGGCTAGTAGCAGGCCTTTCACTAGGCTCAAGATCTGATGGAGAGTCATATACTAATGTGTAACATGCTAATAGACCCTTAGAATGAGCAGCATGTAGCAACCAGACTGAGAGATTACTTCACCACACAAGAGCTCTGGCTTGGTACATCCATACGGGATGCAGCAGCCAGTGCTATATGCTGAGCTTGAGAAATGGAGAAGTGGGATTAACCTTTGACCTCAGATGTATTAAGGTTGCAAAGGTCATAGGTGAGAGAAAAAGAAAAAGAGCCAAAGGAAAAGAAAAGACCAAAGGATTTAACAATGAAGAGAATAAAGAAATTAATACTGAGCAACAATGGCCTAAGTAGAGCAAAGTGAACAGAAGTAATGAAAAATAGAATAATGATAAAAAGACTGAGAAGAGAGGTGGTGATGACAAAACAGAAAAGTAGAAGCGAATGAAATCAGTGAGGAGCCACTGAAGACTGAAGAAGCACCAACCAAAGCAGAAGAACTGCTTGACCGAGTAGAACTGAAAGAGTGCATGAGGGCAGATGGAAAAATTGAGGTGCAGGATAAAGTGATAAATGGAAAGAAGGGGAGAGAGAGAGAGAGAGAGAGTGGGAGGAATGGCTAGACCTAGAGCTTGAGATAGATGAGCTAAGGTCAGATGGCGAGGGGGAGGAAAAAGAGGTAAATGAAAAGAGAGCCGACGACATAGAGGACAGCACAGAGGGAGATGGAAAAGAGATGAGGGCGGGCAGACAGAGAAGAGTGACTTTCTTGGGGGGCTTGGAATCTTTTGGCACCAGAGAATTAACCAAATGATTCTCAGAGTGGAAAAAAGCTTCCTTTTATTTGCTACATAAGAGAATGAAAAGATGGCCGGAAGTAAAAACTGTAGAAAAAAGAAAAGGCAGACATGTGTACTTAAACCACCCACAAACTAAACTGCAAACCATAAGCAACTGAACCAAAGCAGAAGGTTTAAGCCAAACTATTCAATGAGTTATAAAATATATAGTTATAATAATAGTTATAGCTATATAATAGCTATAACTATTATACTAGAGGTGGCTCTGGGTGCCCATCTGACCCAGTATGGCATGTGCCTCCCAAAGACTAGAGCAGCTGCCTGCCCATGCCTTAGCCCAGGCCTTACACAAGCCCGTGAGGGCACTGGGTCTAGACTCAGGAGTGGCAGAAGACAAGACCATGCTTACCTAATATGAAAAGCAATTCTGCAGTGCAGAAATGAAGGTCAAAATGGGCTTGTTGAGGTGCTGGATTCAGTGGCGTTCAGAAAGCAACAGAGGGAGCTCTATGCATTATCAGAGCTCAGAGCTGCCAAATGAGTCAGATTTATAAGCATCAAAGAAAACACTCAAAGGCTAATAAGAAGTGCTTGTGCCAAAGTTGCCCAAAAAAATAAATGATGAAGATGACAATCAAATCGAATGAAAAAAGCTAGCTTTGCTGTATTTTGTTTACATGTTATTTACATGTGCCATGAGGGCTTCCTGAGCTCCAGACCAGCTCCAGACCACCATCTGAGCCATTTGCCTTCTCG
Source organism: Hepsetus odoe (assembly GCA_017165825.1). Lineage (NCBI taxonomy): Eukaryota > Metazoa > Chordata > Actinopteri > Characiformes > Hepsetidae > Hepsetus > Hepsetus odoe. The sequence goes on along the minus strand of CM029388.1, from coordinate 9,871,883 downwards.
AATGAACCGACCCTCAGATTCCTCCCCCCACCTGAACTTCAGATCAGCTACATCATACAGGATCAACAGCATGAGCTGCTGTCACTAACCAAGACAACAAAGCTCCATTGACTCAACAGAAGCACCGCTATTAGCTCATTGAACTTCCAATGACAGACTCTAATGGACTCTTTTATTGTAACTCACACTTTACTTTACTTTGACTTGATGCTGGAGAATGTAAGTGTAAATGTGTATGCAGAAGGGCTGCACCATCTTAAATGCAAGTGGGCACTCCAAAAAAAATGATTGTATTGTATTGAAATAGTATTTAAAATTCTAATCACAATGCTAGTACATCGTCTGTATTGTGCAGCTCCAGTATATAGTATACACTGGTCTAACTTTGTAAGGGAGTATATACAGATATAGATTATATAGACAAAATATTAGGATACTTCATCCACTGAATGCAGGTGTTTAAGCCACACTCATTGTCACAGGTGTCAGTCAGTCAGTCATTTTCTGGGCCGCTTGTCCTAATCAGGGTCGCGGGGGGGTGCTGGAGTCCATCCCAGCTCACACGGGGCGAAGGACGGGGACACACCCTGGACAGGTCGCCAGCCCATCGTAGGGAGGAGCGAACCGACGGGGACGGCACCTCAGGGTAACCCACCGGAAAGGGGATCGAACCCCCAATCATCCGACCCGGGGCCAACTCCCTAACCACCAGGCCACTGCTGCCCCTTGTCACAGATGTGTAAAATCAAATTACCATTCAGTCTGGTTTATAAACACTGGTGAAAGATCCGATTATTTTGAAGAATTCAAAGAATGCAAGCACCTGTCCTAGGAAGCCACCTTTCCAAAAAGCCAGTTTCAGAAGTGACTTCCCCTGAATATTCCACAGAAAACTGTACTGCGGGGCAGCGTGGCCTAGTGATTAGGGCGTTTGACCCAGGATCAGAAGGGCATGGGTTCGAATCCCAGACCAGTAGGTTGCCCTGGGATACCCTTGAGCGAAGTACTGTCCCCATCGCTTCTCCCCGGGTGATTTCAATAGCTGTCGCCTGCTGCACACGTGTGTAGAGGTTATATTTTGTTGTGTCTCACTGTGTGTGCTGCGCTGTGTTTCACAAATGACAAGAATAGTCACTTTCACTTTCCTGGAAAATGGAAGCGTTTAACAACAACACAAACTCGAAAAAGGAAGCCCATGCAAAGTAACAGAGTTACTAGGTGCTCAGGTGCATATTCTGTAAATGTCGTCAACACTCTGACTCAATACATGAATATTTCCAAACTTCCTTTAGAATTAACCTCAGCTCAAAAACTGGGTGCCAGGAGCTTCATGGTGAGCAGCTGCATACGAGCCTTGCCCCAAATGCAATGCCAAGCTTTGGATTGAGTGGTATAAAGCATGTCGCCAGTGGAAACTGGAGTAGTGGAAATGTGTTCTGTGGAGTGACGAATCACATTTCTCTGGCAGTCTGATGGAGGAGTCTGGGTAAGTCAGATGCCAGGAGAACGTTGCTGCATTGGGCCAACAGAAATGTTTGGTGGGAATAGATATTGTTACAGGCCCCTTAGCTCCAGTGAAGGGAAGTCTTAATACTTTAGCATAACAAGACAGTTTGGGTAATGCCATCAACTTCCATCTTTGTGGGAACAATTAGGGGAAGGCCCTTTTCTGTTCCAGCACGACTCTGTCCCAGAGCACAAAGCAAGGTCAATAAACACATGCCTGAGTGAATCCAGTGTAAAGGACTTGACTCAGAGTGCTGAGCTCAAACCATCGAACACATTTTAGATGAACTACAATAAAGACTCTAAGACAGATCTTCTCGTCCAACAGCTCAAATGATCTCACAAATGAATGGGCTGGAATGGGCCAAAATTCGCCTGGACAAACTTCAAAATCCGGAGGAAAAGCCTTCCCAGATGAGTGGAAGATGTTATAGCTGCAAATGGGGAAGAAACTTAGCATTGATACCTATGGCTTTAGAATGGGATAAAAGTTAATGTAGGTCAATGTAGGTTCTGTCAATGTGAAAATGTATGAGCATGCATAGTTGCTGAAAACATATGTATACATGTCTACAAATATATACAAACCTACAGTACTGTGCAAAAGTTTTAGGCAGCTATGAAAAAATGCTGTATACAAAGACTGCTTTCAGAAATATAAATAATGATTGTTTATTTTGATCAATTTACAAAATGCAAAGTGAGCGAACAAAAGAAAAATCTAAATCAAATCAATATTTGGTGTTACTACCTTTTGCCTTCAAACCAGCATCAGTTCTTCTAGGTCCACTTGAAAAAAGTCAGGGATTCTGTAGGATTATAGTCGGTGTCTGATCAACCAGTTTTACCAAACAGGTACTGATGATCATCAATGTCACACGGAGGTTGAAACACAGTCATGTTTGGAACGACCTACCAGCCGAGTTCCTTCAAAAACTGTGTGCAAGTGTACCTAGAAGAACTGATGCTGTTTTGAAGGCAAAGTGTGGTCACACCAAATATTGATTTGATTTAGATTTCTCTTTTGTTCATTCACTGCATTTTGTTGATTGATGAAAATAAATGATTAACACTTCCATTTCTGAAAGCATTCTCTGTTTACAGCATTTTTTCACACCTGCCTAAAACTTTTGCACAGTACTGTATATGCAAATAAATGAGATCTATCACTTCGTTAAGTTAGTCTAAATGACTGTGACACATCCTAGAATTCTGCTAAACATTAAAATACCTGCAGGCTGTGTGTGCTGCTGACATTGACCCGTGGTATTGAGAGTGCCATGCTCATGCTGCTCAGCTTCCCCAACCATTTCTCCAGCTGTTCCAGGGTCAGTACACGCTCCAGTCTGGCCAAATTCTCAACATGGAAGGGCAGCAGCAGCACCATGCTGGCCTTTCCACCCCAAAGGCCCAGCTCCAACACCTGCACCATGTTTTCCATGTCTTCATAGTGACGGTACATCCCTACAAAAACACATACACAATAAAGGAGAAAAAATATCGGTCTGCTGCACTGAGTGACAAATGTATTTGCCTATGTGAAATTTCCTGCTTCTGTTTCTTCCTAACACTAAATTGCTTCTGATCTCCAAAAAATGTAGTATAATAAAAAGCAACCTTAAAAGATCTTTGTGTGTATATGAATACGAACAAAAAAAGATGACTTAAAAAGGCCTACCTGAGAACGGTTGTGGTCCTAACGTTCGAATGCAACCATGACTGACTGCTCTTAGACAAATACCCCTATCCTGCCACGTCACTGATGCAGAACTAAACACAACAGGGTGAGCCATGCAGGAATGTGTGAAACGCTCTCTACATATCAAGGCTGTGATGTAAACTACTCTTGCTCTATCCAAGTTTCACTAAAGCATTATGCAGTATCTACATGAAAATGTTTTTAAGAATGTAAGGCTCATTTTCACTGAAGTGCTTTACCGCTGAAATGCTGTGATTGGCTGCCGACATCTGCATGACCCAACATTTAGATTGGTTAAAACCACTGACAATGAAGCGTATAACACAGAGGATCTTCTTACAGGGACAACTCTTAATGGGTGTGAGATATTAGGTAGCCCATGAACAGTCAGTTGTTGTGGTTGATATGGTGAAAAATGGACATGATCAACTTTGACAAGGGCCAAAGCATAATTTCCTTGGCCCAGAATGGTTCAGGGATGTTTAGAGGTCAATGAAACAAAGTTGATGACAGATTTCCAAGATATACAGACTCAGCATCTGTGGTAAAAACTACTCCAGTCTTTTGGATCCTGCTGCTGTCTTGAAGACATGGTGATCCATTAGAGTGGAGTCCATGCTCTGACTGTTCAGAGCTGTTTTGGTTTCTTTTCTTAACACCCAATAGGCCAATCTGTATTTTCAGTTGGGTTTCCAATAAACTTGTCTTATAAGAATGAAATAAATCAACCCTAGTCTCAAACACTTTTGAACCTTTAACGATTTTTTTTGAATACTAAAATCCTGATATTTGTTATGCAGGCACCCCAAATCACAGCATTAAGCTTGGAATCTTCATTAGTTGAAATAATTAACATGGGATCACGGGATGGTTGAGCTGGTTTTTGTCTGCTCAGCACAAAGGCAACCTGCTTTTCCCTTGGTTAAAGGTCATGGAAATACAGCTCTTTGTCAAAGTCAGAGAATTTGACATTTGACTGAGAGGGAAGCCTGTGCAAGTGTTGTACTAGAAAGTGCTTCCGAATACTAAGTAAAGACTCCAGGAACAATTTTACAAATAACCAGAACATTCAAATTATGTGTCTGTTGTCAGACGGGAGCCACTAAATAAAAAGCCTGAAGCAAAACAGAATTTAATTCTCCACTTCAGACTTGTATTTGAAATCAGACAATATGTTAATCACAAGCATTTTTAGGGCAATTAATCATAATCTAAAATGCCATGATGGTGAAAAGCCTGCTTCCAAATAATACTGTTCATTGCGAGGAAAGGGTCCAACTTGGACAGCTTATATTAAAGAAAGTCTAGAATCGGAGAAGATATTACCTGCTGTGTGCATCATGGGGACTTTGGTGTATTTGGTGCCTAAAAAGCTTCGCAGGTCTTGATTTTCTTGGTCAAAGCTTCGATCCCAAAACCCTAAAGTAAAAAATTTGAAACAACAAAAAACACATATCAAAGCATGAATCATGGGTGGTCATAAATCACAGGCACATAAAACACACATGGATGTTCCCCAAGGGCAATGTTAGCATATACCAGAAAAGAACATCAGCTAATCATGTTTTGTGTCACCAAATGAGGTCATCCTACATTATAACAAAGACAGCCTCCACTACGGACTTGACAGATTAGATTCTATTAGGCTGAAATCATACAGAGCCACATTAGGGACACAGTGACAGAAAGAGAGGGGAGAGAGAGAGATGAAAGGAATACAACGCAAAAAAAAAAAAAAAAAAAAAAAAAAAAAAACAGAAGAGAGAGAGGAAAAAGAGGGCTACATACAAGAGGGAGGGGAGGCACAGGACGTATTATTGCAGTCCATTAAACCCATTACGTTCTATAACAAAGATGGGATTCGATAAAGAGACTATTAGCAGAATTATAGTCACATATGCTTTTTTCCCCCCCAGTCTTTTCTCCTGGCTGAATTAGTGACAGAAAAGTGTGTGAGTAACTGAGTGCGTGTTTGTGACACAGACAGAAAGAAAGAGAGGGAGTTGGAAGAAATATCCAATATTACTATAATGGGATGACAGCTTCACACAATGTGAGGTTACAATATTTCACCCCATTATTGTGACCCACTACATCAAATACGCTCTGGTCCACTTATGGGGTTAGAGGAGACAGTCTTCATTATCACTCAGCAGCTGTTATAACTCAAGTCTGTCCTTTTTATGTAGACGTGAGTGTGATTTACAGGCCAGCGCAAGCTAGAGTCTATATGATGCAGTCAGTCACTGCAGATCTTTAACTCCCCATTACTTTGCTGCTAAGTGCTACTTCACCACCCATTTCCCCTCATTACAGCTTTTATTTTACAGCAGCTAGCTATGTGCAGAATAGTAATGAAAGCCTTATAGCTAAACATGACTTGCGTAGTAACTACTCAAAGAGGAGTCTCTCCCAAGTATGAGGTTTAAAGCATCGGAGGTGATGTTTGTGTTGTATTTTACACTGCAGTGTGTTTTTTAAAGCAACTGTTGTCAAATCTAATAATAATAATAATAATAACAGTATTCATTAAATAGTGTACAATAAATAATTATAACAGTAGAGAAAAAAATGTGGTAGGGACTAGGCCCCCGGATAAGAAGGTCAAGGGTTCCAATCCCTTACCAGTAGTTTGCCCTGAGGTTCCCTCAAGCAAGACCCCCGTCACTGCTCCCCGGGCGCTTTCAATAGCTGCCTTATGCTGCATGTGTTTGCGTGTGGGTTAAATGCAGAGGTGTAATTTCCTTGTGGTTCACTGCGTGTTGTGCCGTGTTCTCACAATGACAAGAATGGTCACTTTCACTTTTAACATTTCATATGATTGACTGTATTAATTGTGTAACATTTTAATCTGAACCAATCACAGATACATGTGAAACACAGCACAGCACACAGTGAGCCACAGCGAAACTCAGCCTCTGCTTTTTACCCATACACACACTTACTATTTAAAGCACCCAGGGAGCAGTGATGGGGACCTTACTTGAAGGTACCTCAAAGCAACCTGCTGGTCTGATTCGAACCCATGACCTTCCAATCTTGGGGCCAACTCCCTAAACACTAGGCCACTGGTTTTGCACTGATTGGTGTCACTTGCTAGTCCTGTCTGCACTTGCCTTGTGGTGTGTTCTATGTAATGTTCGATGGCGTCTTATGCGTAGCACCATGGTCCTGGAGACACCTTCATTCCACTGTGTACTGTGTATATGGTTGAAATGACAATAAAACCTACTTGAATTTGAACTGAAACAGGATTCACTTGCAAATAGATTGATATTAATTTGTTTGGCGCTCACTCAAGCACTGACAAAGTGTTCAAACCATTAACACAGAATTACCTAAAGATACGTTAGTTTGGTCCGTACCAAACAAGGCAGACGTTGAAGTGAGTAAACGGGGATTTACCAAACGATATGACCGTCAGATGTCAGTACTAATTTGTCACATATTTGTTTACAGCATTTATCAGATGCCCTCATCCAAAGTGACGTCCTTTGTCAAATGACAGGTACAGTGTCTCTGGAGATACATGTGGTTAAGGGTCTTGCTCAGGAGCTCAAATGGTGCTTTACTAGTGCTAGAGGTAGGAATGAGCCAGGCTCGAACCTGTAACCTCTTGGTTCACAGCTGAATAACCTACCCCGAGGCTGCAACCTGCCTGAAAATATGATTTGGAGAAATAATTCAATTCAGAACTGCCACTCAAATATATCAGTATTGCACAGCCAGGGGTAGAACGTTCTAGCATTCTAAGCAGAGCTTTCTTGCATTCTGGAATAATGCAAAACCTCCTGGATGAATGATTTAAAGGAGTGATAAAGCTGTCCTTTTGAACCAGTGAAACCTTTCCCCGATTTTATCGATTGTATTGTATGTACTGACTGGCCCCTTAATGTAGATTCATGCAGAGCTGGACAATATGGCAATATTTATGTTTATCATGACAGCTTGTGTCACAATATGTCTCAAAATGCTCTTTTAAGCACTTGATGAACCTTGATTAACAGCATGCTTCATTACAGACATCTGTTTGATTTAGTACAGTTCATGAAAGATTTATTTCAAACATAAAAACCTTCGCATTGACCTTTTATTGTATTTTTTCTTCTGTCTTTTGTCTGTTTCCAACTTATTAGCTGTAGAAAAATAAATACAGTGAAATGTTAAGATCCTGAAAGGTGAAAGGATCCTGATGGTGTTATATTTTGCCTTACCTTCACCCCTGTGTACGTGCATCACAAAAGCCTCAAAAATGATGTAAGGGTGGAATTTTCCTTCAAAGCAAGAGCTTTATTGGGTAAACTTGAGATGAGTTGCTCTATAGCTATTCATTATGAGAAACACCTGACCCTAATGAGTGGGGAGGTTATACACATTTGTCGGATGTGTGCCAAGCATAGCCTACAGCCCAACGGCATGCAAAACGCTTCTCTGAGGCTTGTGCACACAAGCGAGGGCGCGCTCCTCAGTTTCACTGATTATAGTGGGGATGAAACTCGATCGTTCTAAAGTTCAAAACGCAAGCCGTGGTATCTGCCGGTTATTAAGGGGGTAAGCAAAGCCCTTTGGAACAAAAAGCATTAAGGGGGAATTCTCCCATGTGAGTGCCTAAAATACCATGCAAGGTTTCACCGCCACAGTCTTGGCTGCTGATCAGAAGAGGAGACTGATCCCTGAATCTTTATCTGGGTGATGCCCATGCAAGTCACATCTAACACTGAAAAGAAAGAGAAAGAGAGAGAGACAATGTAACCACAGAGAGACTCACGGTATCTCTTCTATTAATTACACTGCACCAAAAACAATGCCTCTATTGTGCGCTTTTCCCATCTCCATTCCACTCCCACACCCTCTTTAAATAATAACCCAAAGACCCGACCACAAACGATGTTCAGGGAGAAAAATAAAAGGCCTAAATGAGGTAAGCCACTTTCCTCCTCTCTCATCAACTCTGTGATTACGGAACAGCGTGCTGCTTTGGGAGGCACTGTTATTACAGCTTACATGGGTGTGCACTTGTTGTGGGTTTTTGTCTCTGTTGTTGTGTTCTTGTGTGTGGGTGTCTGTTGGTGGTAGTGCTGATTTTCCTCTTCTTCCCATCTCTGTTTGTTTGCAGCACAGAGAGAACAAAGGCTGAATTAATTAACTGCCTTGGACAGGCGCTGTCCCTGGTTCTCCCCTCCGCTGTCCCTCGATCTGTTCACCCCCAAACTCCTTCCCTCTTTCTCTCCCCGTTTTTTCAACCACTTTGTCTCAGAGTACTCTTTTATGGGTACACACTGAGCATAAAAGATCCGCATATGGACAAGTTGATGGGGATAATTAGCAGAAGAGGAGAGGAAACAGAGACAATAGGGTCAAAAGGAACTGAAGACAGAGCAGACCTCTAATGCTTTCGTCTAGACCCACAGCATAATAAAGTTCCTACTCCAAAACACCCGATTCAACCCATGAAGGGGGCGATAATTACCTGGTGAGTTCAGTCGGAGTGGGAAGGACACTAAATGCTGTGAGTGGCAAGGACCCCTTTTGAGCAGTACTCCCAGAGGGGAAGGAGAGTGCCTAGGAGAGTGAAAGTGACTAATTGTCATTGTGAGAATACAGCGCAGCACACAGTGAAACAACGAAATTCAACCTCTTTCACCCATGCACAGCATGCACTGGGGGACAGCAATTTAAAGCGCCCACGGAGTGACGGGGACCTACTGGTTTGGGATTTGAACCCACAAACTTCTGATCCTGGGGCCTAGTCTCTACAAGAGAAAAACGGCTTCTCTGTGGAGAAAGAGGGCTGGTTATAAAGGAGGCATGGTTATAGACAGGGAAAGAGCCCACAAGACTGTTTTTGGTGTTTCGGTTACAGACAAAAAGAAGAACAAAAGGAAAGTCACAGAAAGGCAGACGTGGGTGGAGCACTAAAAGATTCTAGTGGTTGTTTCTCAAGCAGCACATTCCTCCTGATTTAGTGCACTATACAGACCAAAAAATGCTCATACAATTCATAATAACATGCCTCCAACAGAGATGTCAGTTATAAATTTGTTGAAAATGTGTTGAATTGCATGAGATGCATCATTACGATTTAGAGATTAATCATGGCATTGTGATATAACTAGCAACTGTGGCCTAGTGGTTACGGACCAGGCCCCAGCATCAGAAATTAATGGGTTATAATTGTGGACCAGTAAGTTGCCCTGAGGGAATTCTTGAACAAGGTACCGTCCCCAACATTGTTCCCCAGGAGCTGGACATGGCTCTCCTCTGCTACATTGCTGATGTATGAGTTAAATGGTTCACTGTGTGCTGTGCCTTCACAATGACAAATACTCACTTTCACTTTCCAATGTGTATTGATGAGATTTCAGATTCTGTAAACTGTGACATATACATCAGCTGTATTGCCTGAGCACCAGTTTGCAAACAAATAGCCGTGATCTACAACCCTCCCCAGTACATTTATGGCACAGTACTCCCACCTCAAGCTTTCACAATTTGGGAAAAATAATATGATCACAATTTGTTGTAAAGTGGCTATCTAACACATTCCCATATATTGCACAGTACCAAAACTATTTTTTTTTTCAGAGCAAAAGTAATTGCATAATGATTTGTACTGGCACCTGTATGGGAAAAGGAAAAACCATGAGGGTGTCCAGTACTCCAGACCAGACAATTCACCATTTGAATCTACTGGTTCTACACTGTGTGCACAATTATTAGGTAAGTGAGTATTTTGACCATATCTTCATTTATGCATATATTCCAACGCCAAATGGGCAAAATTGGCCAAAAAAGAAACAGAACTGACTCTGAAAAGTCAAAAATTTTAAAAAGTCTTTCAGAGGCATGCAGCACTCTTGAAATTGCTAAGATATAAGGGCGTGGCTACAGAAACATCAAACAGTTTGTTGCAACCAGTCAACAGGGTCATAAGAAATGTGTTGAGAAAAATGGTAAAAAGTAACTGCAGAAGTTTTGAGAAGAATCAAATGTGAAGCTACCAAGAAGCCATGATCCTCCAGTGCATCATATTCCAAAACTGCAACCTACCTGGAGTGTCCAGAAAGTACAAGGGACTGAAAGCACTGTATTTCTTCCAAGTTAAAATGAATCCTCAAAATACTCACTTGCCTAATAATTGTGCACACAGTGTAAACCAGATTGACTTTCATCAGACTCTTCTTCCCATTGAAACTTGAGACCAGCTAAACTATCATAGATCACCTCCACATGCTGCTGGCCCCTAACTATGGGTAACCAAAGCTACACTGAATCCCATAGTACTAGTTCTGTATAAGTTCAAACTCATTTAAATAACTACTGACTAGACTGTAATGGAGCTCAGATCTACTAATCACAGACTGTACCAGCCATTAGTGCTTTAATAACTTCCTTCAACTTATATTACATTTTACCTTTTCAATATGTGAATGCAAGCTTTGTGAATTGAATACAACCTGCACTATCCACCCACATCCAAGTTATAATGTAAGCAGTCAAGTGAAGTCAAGTCAGTTTTATTTCTACCCTTTTATAACGGTTGTAACAGCTTTCACAGAACAGTTTCACAGAAACCTGGACCGAGCCCCTAGTGAACAAGCAGTAGGTGTCAGAGGGAAGAAAAACTCCCTAAAACTGGAGGAAGATACCTTGGGAGGAACCCATTCTCCTCTGATTGACGCAGTATAGCCATGGCCGAAAGTTTTGAGAATGACACAAGTATTGGTTTTCACAGTTTGCTGCTTCAGTGTTTTTAGATCTTTTTTGTCAGATGTCTCTATGGTTACTGAAGTATAATTACAAGCAGTTTCAAAGGCTTTTGTTGACAATTACATTACGTTCATGCAAAGAGTCAATATTTGCAGTGTTGTCCCTTCTTTTTCAGGATCTCTGCAATTCACCCTGACATGCTATCAATAAAATTCTGGACCCAGATCCTGACAGATGAAGCCCATTCTTGCATAATCAATGCTTAAAGTTTGTCAGAACGTGTGGGCTTTAGTTTGTCTTCAGGACTGACCACAAATTCTCAATGGAATTAAGGTCTGGGGAGTTTTCTGGCCATGGACCCAAAGTTTAGATGTTTTGTTCCCCAGGAAACTTAGTTACCACTTTTACCTTATGGCAGGGTGCTCCATCATGCTGGAAAAGGCATTGTTCTTAACCAATTCACTGTTTTTGGGTGGTTGGGAGAAGTTGTTCTCAGGGAATATTTTGGTCCTTTATTCATTGGCTGTTGTTGAGCCCACACCCTGACTGAGAAGTAACCCCAGACGAGTGGTCTCAAGATGCTTTACTGATGACATGACACAGGAGTGATGGAGCACTCACTTTTTCTTCTCCAGACAATCTTTTTCCAGATGCCCCAAACAATCAGAAAGGGGATTCATCAGAAAAAATGACTTTACCCCAGTCCTCACCAGTCCTATCCCTGCACCTTTAGCAAAAGGCAGGTCTGTCCCTGATGTTTTTCTTGGAGAGAAGTGGCTTCTTTGCTGTTCTTCTTGAAAGCAGGCAATCCTCCAAAATTCTTCAGCTCACTGTGCATGGAGATGCACTCACACCATTCCTGAGGAAGCGCTGCACTGGTGGTGCCCCAATACTGCAGCTGAATCAACTTTAGGAGATGGTCCTGGCACCCGTGGGAGTTTCTTGGGCACCCTGAAGCCTCTTCACAAAATGATGATGATCCGATAAATGGTTGATTGAGGTGAATCTTACTAGCAGCACTATTCATGCCGTGAAGTATGTTTTGTGCAAAGCAATGTTGACTGCACATGTTTCCTTGCAGGTAACCAGAGAAGAGAAAGAACAATCATTTCAAGCACCGCCCACCTTTTAAAGCATCCAGTCTGCTATTCTAACTCGATCAACATGACAGAGTGATCTCCAGCCTTGTCCTCCTCAACACTCTCACCGGTGTTAACAAGAGGAGCACTGAAATTATATCAGCAGGTCCTTTAGAAGCAGGGCTGAAATGCAGTGGAATTGGGTTTTTTTGGGATTAAGTTCATTTTCACGGCAAAGAGGGACTTTGTACACAATTGCAGTTCATCTGATTGTTCTCAGTAACATTCAGGAGTTAATGTAAATAGCCATCATAAAAACTGAGGCAGCAAACTTTCCGAAAATGAATATGTCACTAAATTATAAATTGGGTAAAATTATCCAACTACTATTGTTATAAGAGATCTAAAGTATTAAACAGCAAAACAATAATAATAATAATTGTAAAATATCAACAATAAGAAGAAAAGTAATTTACTGGACAACTCACCAGTCTGACTATTCAATATCAATAATGGCTGTAGAAGAAACAGCATGAAATGAGGATCATTCACATTTGGCTGATACCCAGCCTGTTTAATAAGTTCAGTATCAGTGCATCACCGATACTGTAGTAATAATAAACACCACAAGACTGATGTGCAGCATTTCACAGATGTGAATAGGAAATGTCTAGCGTAAAAATGAATTACTATTGGACCCTCCAGCAGTACGATCGTTCACAGCTGCAAATTATGAATCCAGACTCTTAAAGTCAATTTTTATAATCTCATTCAAGCGGCCTAATCTTCTGTCTAATCTAATTTGTATATTTCAGCACTAAATTAACAAGACCGACCAATTCCTGCTCCACATGAAGAAGAAAAAAACATAATTTCATAATTCAGCTGAAACGTGAGACAAAAGAAATTAATTAGATTGCTTATCAATCCACAGTCAATCATAACTTATTTTCCGTGGCGCGTTCCATTGAAAAGACAATCTCACTTCGCACCCCTCCTCCCCCTGTTTAAAACAGGATCAAAGTACTTAGAGTGTTATTAAGACAAAGAAAAGTGGTGAGTAAGAGGTACGAGGGTAAAATAATGGTTGTAATGGTTATGGATGGTGGGGAGTTTCCACTTAGGTATATGTACACTGGAAGACAAATGTGCAGAGCAGAGAATGGCAAAGATGCCCTTGAAGAGAAGAATGTAATATAACAAGTAGATTAAATACATTTCAATCATTACTCCTAAAGCTCATTCATATTAGAAATTGACTTATGTACACTATTCAGGAAAGCGGGAATGTGAGTGACCTCCAGCAATACTGTCACCTTGGGCACCTTAAAAGTGCTTTAGCATGGGAGAAGTACCATAACATGCTGCGCAATACTTCTACTTACAGGACACAGAAAACAGGTGACTCAGCAAACTGTCCAAAACACACGGACACGCCTAACGAAGGCCGAAAGCAGCCCTGCACGGTGTGCAGATCTGAGGTTTTCACTGGGGGGAAGAGATCTAGACAATTGTTACTAAATTATTCAGCATGACATCACCCCCCATAGGAAGATAAATAAGCACTCCATGATAGACTGGAGAATCATTAGTTATCAGCTGTGCAGAATAGCTGAGGGAATATGCACATGCCCAGAAACACAGGGCACAAATGGGAACATACACAGACATGCAATCTGGCACAATTCATTTTTTTACATTTTGAATCTTTGAGAACACCATCTGACCTTTACATTGAGCAAAAACGCAAAAAGAATGAACTGATAGAAATGATCCAAATGTTTCCATTAACCTGCCTTATAGGTTCAGAATGTTGTTACCATTCGAAGGTTTTGTTCCACAGCGGTGATATAAGTGTTTTCATGTGCAAACAGGAACACATGCACAGGCTTTCACATATGCATGCACAGAAGGGGATGCCAGTATAAACAAACCATTTTACATACACACTAAAAAATCAGCAAGGGTCAACTGCTTGTGACAGAATTAACTTGTAGCAAATGTGGCTCAACTGGAGTTCATTTCGAACAGGCGATTTTAGTGGGTACACACTCTAATCAGCCCCATACAACACAAACTCCCTGAGATGCAATTGTGCACAAGCTAATCAAATCTGTAACGAATGGAGCAGACGTGCGGCTGTTTGTAGTCCATTCATCAAACACCAGTGCATGATCAATCTACATCTAGTGTCATCATGAGCACAATCTGTACTGGACCAATTTCCAACACTCACTCATACGAATCCAGCTAATTGTGTTATCTGTTCATCTTAGGCAGTACAGCACTGTGCAAAAGCAGCAAGATTCTGTCCCTGTGCCAAAAACATGGACCAAGAAACATGAAATAACATTAAAAATGTTAGATCATTTGTTGTTGCTCAATTTGGTGGAATATCTAACACTGTGGAACACATGGCAATCTATTCTCCAGGGTTTTCTATAGTTAATACACTTTATGTGTTTTGCCCTTCCGTTAATTCAATGTGGATTTCCACACTCGATGTAGGTTTTAAAGTTTGTTAAAACAATGGAAACCTTTAAGATTCTTTACAGAGAAATTTAGAAAAGAAAACCTTTATGATTCCATATGTAGCCATTCTCTTCATTAAAAACACCCTAAAAATCTTCTTTTAAGGGTATACTTTACATCTTCAGTGACTTTCTACCACGCTGAAATCCTCAAGATTTTGACAGGTACCTGTCTTGCTCACCTTTAAAGTGCAATGCATTGGCCAGGATCAGGGCACCTTTTTTGGCGTCTGGTCCCTTAGTCAGCGGTGACCCCTCCAGTCCTCCCATTCCACCTTTAGCCCAGGAGTGGAGCTTTTCCAAATCTGCCTGTTCACCCTGTGTACCCAGAGCCACATGTCTCAAACCAAACTGAGTCTGCAACTCCTCCAGGAGGGCCTTCTCCAGTGCAGGGGCCTGTTTGGAGAAGAGAGCTGAGGAACCATGCAGTGTGTAGCTGGTTCCATTCCCCTCGTGCATGGATTTCAGTGCAACAGATAAGGCTTCCTGC